>VUQI01048773.1:39228-56152 GCA_015106735.1 Paratilapia polleni | reverse complement strand
TTTGTTTGCTTGCTTGGGGAGAATAATGTGTTTAGACTTCTAAAGAGGGACATGAGAGGAAAGATTTGTGAACCACTGTTTTAAGTCCCAGAACGTTTGATTCTGTTCATCTGGATGCAGCTTTTTCAGTGGGAGAAAACGTTTCATCACTCATCCAAGTGACTTCTTCAGTCTCAGCTGACTGCAGGCTTCACCAACCTTATAAACAGTACTGATGCATAAGAACCGAAACTAGCACCATTGACTTACAATGAGCCATGAGCTCAATTTCATGATCGTTAATATGCAGTCAGCTGAGACCGAAGAAGTCACTTGGATGAGTGATGAAACGTTTTCTCCCACTGAAAACGCTGCATCCAGATGAACAGAATCAAACGTTCTGGGACTTAAAACAGTGGTTCACAAATCTTTCCTCTCATGTCCCTCTTTAGAAGTCTAAACACATTATTCTCCCCAAGCAAGCAAACAAAAATCAGTTATATCAAATATTAACCATGCAATAATGAATAAGAAAAATAATAAAATAAGTATATTGTTATCCTTAAACAGGAGACACTCAATTTAAAAACAGGGATGTATGTTAGTAAGTTTTAGAGCAATTTCATTTGCCTTTGAACAAGGGTGGCACAAGTATCTAACAAATCTATGCAGGGGAATCAAATAGCTGCATAGATCCACCCAATTTCATATATTATAGCCGTTAAAGTTAAAGTTATCATCAAAAAAATATACCAACAAAAAATAGTGGTATTTCATCAGACATCTTTCTTCTTTTATATTTTGTGCTGTTATCAGCTTCTTCAGCATGAGAGTTAGGAAAGTAAATTCCACATCCCCTTCTCCATGAAATATGCATTTGAGTTTAGTCAATCTGCAGTAAATCCTCATGTCTCAATTGCACTCTGGGCTTTATGTCGACAGGGATCAAGACAAGCTAAAGATGGAGTGATTTGCCTGGAGATGATGAGCCATCTCCCCACATAGCTCTTGCCAGCTTGATATGTTTTCTTGCTTTAGTGTCAACATCTTTTTAAAGCACCAATATAGCTGACCTGATGCTTCATACAAGGCAATTTTTCTACTGAAGGTAGTCCAATCTTAATGTTTTTAGTGCTATATTTTTAATGCACAAATATGTTCAGAGAAGTAGCAACTTAATCTCAAACTAGGTTCCAGGGCATGAAGGGAGAAAAGAAGAAATAACAGAACAACAAACAGATATGTCACTGTCAATCGATGTCACCTCTATTTCTTTCGATCTCTGTTTTCCCTTCACACACGCACTCAAAATTTATTTTCCACCTCCTCAGAGTGGATGTGTTCTTTAATCTTGTCAGAGAAACCTTGAATTTAAACTGACTTCTATGTCTTCTAAAAAAAAAACAAAAAAAAAAACCCCACACACATTTATGTGTCTATTACCTCAGCAAACCATCACTTTGTGCAAACTCTTGTCTGCTTCACTCCACATAATTCTGTTTTTGCTCTTTGATAAAAGATTCAGTCTCTGTTCAGCAGCAATCACAAGCCTGCCAAATGCTGATTTATTTATTTTTTGAAACAACATCTCATTATTCAATGAGAGTACTGAGGAAATTGAAAGTGTACTGTTTCAGTGTGGCTTTTGGGGATGCCTGATTATACAAAGTGCTGCTTCATTACAGTTTCTGATGCAGAAACGAAATGGAGTCTTGGTGGAGATAGTTTGCTTCCATTAAGGTGGGAGCTGTGCCATGTGGAATGCCAATGAATATCCTGTTCTATTTTTAGTTACACTTTGTCCAATTTGTCTTAACCACTTAAATTTAACACTGAAGAATTATAAAAGCACACACACACACAGACACACACGCACTAATCTGCAGATGTGAACCATAAGCCTGCATTGTCATTTACCTGTCGAGACTTATGAAGCAGATGGAGTCAGTTAGTCGCACGGCATATAAAAGAATCCAATAGGGAAATCCTCCCGTCTCATTTCTCCTATCTTGTAGATTTGTATTTGTTAGCCCTTTAATCTTTCTCTACTATGGGGTACTAACTGAATTTAAGTGAAGCCAGAGGACACTAGTGTCTAAAACCAAGCAGACAAATGCTCCTTTCATCCTCTGTGTAGTTCTCCTCAGTGAAAGATGTATGGGTGTTATAATGAGAAGGTTGAAATTTGCTGCAGATGTTAAAGGTCCAGCAGCTACTTGTTATCTATGTGCCGTCTCTCAGTGAAGAATCACTGCATCCACTTTGCTGAGATTTCCAAACCTGTTAAGTGCCAAACAAATGCAAACATAGATAACTGTTCAGTGCAGCAGCAACATAAGGCAATGAAAGGAAGAAAAACAGGACTGTTGAGTTCCTCTGCACAAAACTGAGGTTATGTGAACCGACCTGCATGAATACTCTGAGGCCAAGAAACAGCAACCACAGAAGGCTTTCTGTCTTCCTCTGTAGGCTGAGGTTACAGTGGCTAATTAGTGTGTTTGTTATTGTAAATGCTGCTCAGAAGATAAAAGCACAAAAACAAAACAAAACAAAATAAAAAACAAAAAAAAAAAAAGCTGCTGAAGAGAACAAAAACAGAAAGACGACCACTTCCCATACAGTGAAGTCTCTGAGTCGCAGCTAACCTGGAAGAACCAGCTGTGATTTTCTAAGAAATGCCTCCCTGTGGACCAATCCACAACAGCTGTGCTGTTAATGAAACAATATCAAACATGTTTGTTCAAATAAACCTGCCGCTAACAATATTAAACTCTTCAGGTCCAACGGTTCAAGATCAAATAATAAATAATATTTGTTATAGGATTAGGCTGATGATATTCTTTATTTTTCATTGTCAATACATCCAGTGAAAAGCCCAAAACCAACAATGAACCGATCCTCTTAACTATTATCAACAGTGTAGCTAAAACCTGCCCAAAAAGCACACCAGTGAGCTGTTATGCATAGATAATTTTCTGTACTACTTCACTTGAACTGAATGCATAAATGAAACAAACTTATAACCATATAAATCAGGCAGGTTTTTAAGAAGGATGTGTGACATTTTCACTGCGTTTTATTTGTATTTTTTTTTCTGAATAAGCACGGCCGTAAGCCCAGTCAATTCCTACTGATTGCATTTAATTTGGATATTTCTCAAAAGATGTAATCCCTATTGAACCCGTCAGTTGGCTTTTACATCTGTTTTCAGTGCACGGACGCCAGTTGGGAAATTGCGTGAGTTCTAACTTGACAGCAAATGGAGAGGTTTAATAGTTTACTGGATACACTTCAAATCACTTAACTGCCATGGCTTCTCGCACCTGTCACTCTTCCCCAGTCAGCTATGAGAGAGGAAGAGTGAAAATAAATTTGAGTAATTACCGCAAATTACCAGAACCAAACAGGCAGTTAGCAAGTGCCGAGGAGGATTTTAATCATTAAATGAAAACACACACCTGTCCACCCAGAGGTCCAAAAAAATGTAAGGAAAAAGTCTACCATTAAAGTTAGATCATTAAGTCAATGTTTTCAGATTACAGAGCACATTTCAGCTCCCCAGTCACTTTCTGGTACTCAGGAGTAATGAGACAACCCTGTCAGTCATCAGGGGAGTTTCAGGAGGAACACACGAGGGCTGAAGGATGGTTCCCCACCACCTGCTTTTCTAACCAATAATTAGATATCATTACAGTGACATATCTCTAAATTTAGGATGACCTCCTTCTTGTTTGGTTCTGTATGTTTTCTTCATCCTCTTTCATAGCAAAGATAAAAAGCCTTTGCCCTGCTTGATAAACAAACAAACAAAAACACCCACTAGTTTAACAAAGTCTTTAGTCCTACCGGTGCTGTGCTTCCTGCCGTTAGGGACTGATGTTTGCCCTTGTAAGTTTGCTTTGACTGAAAACCCCTTTATTCTGTCAGCAACACTTTAACACTCAGCAGTTTGAAAACAGTGTTATGTTATTAGTAGCAACCAACACTGGCATGATTCCTACATCTGGCATTTCAAAATGTCTGACCAGGCTAACACTGACAGACATATTTATTTTTTATATTAGCTGCAGAAGCTAATGAGTTGCTAATGCAGGAGCATAATATATAACTGCATAACTGATGTATAACATGTACGCAGAATTTTTTTTTTTTTTTTGCAAGTTTGTCAAAAATCAACAACTGAAATCTCTCATTTACAAAACTATTCAGACACTTAAATCATTACTTTGTAAACGCCTGTTTGGCAGGAATCACAAATCTTCTGTAAGTCTTTGCAAGCTTTGCACACCTGGAATTGGCACATCCGCTCAAGCTCTGTGAAGTATCTGTGAAATGCCATCTAAAGCACTCACCACAGATGTTCTGTGGGCTTTAAGTTTATGCTTTAGCTGGTCCACTCCAGGACAGCCAAGGACTTGTTCAAACACCGTATTTAACATGGCAAACGAGGGAGTTAGCTTTGCAGCTGTTCTCACAGGGGTTAGACACTCCAAACTATAGGAGGATGTAAAAGGTTTACAGCTAAAGAATCTTTGCAGATTAAATTTCCATAAGCTTCACAGACAAGTTGACACAAAGGCTTCACATTCATATAGTTCTATGTGGCCCCAGGCCGAATGTTTCTGTGATGTGGCTTAACAGACTGTGCATTTTAAAATAGACTGAATGTATAATGCACACATTCAGAGAGTCTTACAGTTAGCGTTTCCCAAAGATCACTAGGCAGCTACAGTATATGTACACATGATTGACATGTTGATGGATTACATTAGAAACTGTGGGTTATAAGTATTTTAAACTTTAATTTCTCTTTACTTGACTTGTCAGGGTGTACCCTGAACCAGTCTTAAATGATGCCAGTACTTACATGTAACTGATGTTTTTTAATGCTTTTATACAACAAGCTAAGATGGAGAAATTGGCCTTCCCAGAGCTCGGACCTCAACATTATTGAAGCAGTGTGGGATCATCTTGACAGAGAACAGAGCAAAAGGCAGCCAACATCCAAAGAAGAGCTTTGAATGTCCTCCAAGAAGCCTGGAGAACTATTCCTGAAGACTGCTTAAAGAAATTACAAGAAAGCTTATCTAAGAGAGTTCAGGCTGTGTTGAAGAATAAAGGTGGTCACACCAAATATTGACTTTCAAGTCCATTCGAATAGTATAAATTATTTCCATATATTTCCATGTATGTTTGCACATGTTTCAGTAAACTGCTGCACCTATTTCCCATTTTCCCATCAAAATATAAAATGAAATGAGTAGTGGCTCAAGACTTTTGCACAGTCCTGTATTTCTTCTGACTTTGCTCTGTCTTTCTTATCCTGCTATCTTGGACATATGTTTTTTTTTTTCCCCTCAGATTTTCCACACTCTAAACATTGATTCTTGCCTTTGTTGTCTGTTCACTTTTTTATTGCGACTTGAATGTCTTTGTTAAGGTCCAATTGCTTTGTGTACCAGACATGCAGTTTCAGTGTATGTCTGCTGATATTTGTTGGAGCAAAATCAGGTTAGCAAATAACAAATGATGCAACAGTTTATTCCTTCTTTCTCCATAGTGGCAAACAAACAGATACACTATAGAGAACCCCAAAGATTACTTGTCAGGGTGCAGAAAACTAGTTCACTTTTGATGCCAGTGCTCTTGCCATTCAAGGTTTTTTGTAATAGTACACAAGTCTGCTGCTGAAGCAATGATTTTCCTCAATTAAAAGCTTAAAACTGTAAATATAGAATCAGGAAGGTTTGTTCTTTAGCTGCCCCAGGCAGAGAAAACATCAACATGTTACCATTAATAGCATAATTATTGAGAATGATTTAAAATGTCACTCATGCCATTTGAGTGCTGCTAATGATTTAACCATGGTTATAGAACACTGCGCAAATGCAGGTTTTAAATTTTACATGTAAATCAGTGTTAGCACCTGGGTGACACAGGGTGAAACATTTCCCATCCGGCTCAACACTGATTCCTCACTGCTGTTTTCTAGCTTGACCAGAATGTAAGTGATAAGAAGTGACTAATGATCGCATGTGAAATTAAAGAATTCTGTATATGGGAACATGCAATGTTCAAAACTAAACAGAAGTGGAGGGTGAAAAGTGAAAGCAGCACATTTGTGCAGCCTTTTTTGTTTTATTTTATTTTATCCTTCGGTGTGTTATCTAATTTTTGTGTACATACTGGGGACTCACAGGGAAGAGGTGACAAGAACACTTTTCTCAAGGGAGCAAAGGCATCTTTTCCTGTCCTCTAAAATTACTGAAGCATTATGCAAAAGCATTAAATGTTGCAAATGTCAACTTTGCTGAGATACTATGTTCTTTTGTTTCTCTCCCGCTGCATTGCTGCTGACATCTTTTCCTGTGTCTTAACAAATTCTGTGTAGCTGTCCCCCAGAGGCATTGTAGATTGTAACAAAGTAAGCAGTTCACAGTATACAGTACCTGCCCTGTGAACTACATATCACTAAATGACACCATTTTTTTTAACTTTATCACTAAATGACACCTTTTTTTAAACAATTTATCAAATAATAATATAAATACTTTAATAATTCAGTTACTGCTGCTGAAATAGTGGTGCTCTTTGCACTGCTGAACAGAATGCCATCCATCCATCCATTTTCTGTCCCCTACGCAGGTCTGGATCGCAGGGGCAGCACTCTAAGCAGAGATGCCTAGACCTCCCTCTCCCCAGTTACTGCAACCAACCTCCCCGGGGCCAAGGCGCCAAGGTGTCCCCATGCCAGCTGCGAGACTTAACCTCTCCAGTTTGTCCTTGGTCTGCCCTGGGATCTCAGACAATTGTCACAGCTGCTGCAACAGACCTGATGATGCCAAGACAGAGGGAAGACAGACGCGCTAAATATAGGAACAAAGGATAGACGTAAAGTCACATGATGAAAAAAACCTTCAAAATAAAACAAGAAGGTGGGACAAGAAGAACAACCCACGCAGACAAACAGGAAGACCCAGATACGGGAAACACAGAAAGTGCACGGGAACTGAAAACACTCAGGAACATAAAGGCAGCACACAAAATAGGGTTACGAATGAAATGAAAGGCCATGACAGACAATACTGGGCTCATATTAAGTGAGCAGTGTCAACTGATTGAAACATTTGCAATCAAAAAAGGAATTCATTTGCGGTGAAAATGACCCAGAGCAACATAACTGTGTTTGTAATTGGGTAGGAAGCATTAAGGACAAGCATGAATTTTAATTATGCTCTTGTATCATCAGACAGGGGTGTAATGGATGTAAATAAGAGATAATCATGAAAAGAATGTGCATCATTGCACTGCTCTGTCTGTCAGCAACCAGCTCACGCATACACAAAATGACAACTGGGTCAGAAGTGAGCAATCAACTATGGTTTACCCCACGCTGGATACAGGCTAAGAGGATATGAGTGTGTGTTAACAGTATTATTGTTGAGATCAGTGCTGATTTCATCTTTCCCCACACATGCACACTCAACAAAGTGCTTGTAGCGTGAGAAAGGCACTGCAGGGTCCCTGTGTTTTGGAGGACACTCAGAATACACAGAGTGGATCTCAGGAGAGTTGTCTCAGTAAACTCAGTCAGCGGCTCGTAATTAAGTGAGATTTACGCAGTGTCAAAGAGAGGCCGACAGATTGAGCATGCAGATAAAAAGCAGCGAGTGTTGGCATTTACAGTAAATGTACTGTATGTCTGTGTAATGTCATCACACTGAGGGTTTCTTCATGTGTGGGGGAGTGAAAGAAACAGAGATTTAACCATGAAAATCTGTGGCACACTAATCAATATTCAAGATATGTTAGTTTTAGCTTTTCACGAATTTATCTTTCTGCACATTAAAAGGACAAAGCACACATGCATGAATGTTAAGCATTTGATAAAAAGCACAGGTAACATGGAGTGACTCAGCCTCTTTAGAAGCTAAAACTGGGAATCCAATCCTGTGTCCACGATCACGGCCTAAAATTAATTTTAGTATTGTTCGTCCCCTCAGACTCAGCTAAGGAGGACTGCTAGTCAACCCAAGGTCTCGGCTGTAAAAACTGGAGAACGAAAAATTTTCCCTCTAGCAGTACTGATACTACAGCATAGTCTAATTAGCAGACTTTGTTCTGCAAGACTTGCCTCAAAACATGCTTTTCTTTGTTGAGTTTTGAATTGATTAACCTTCATTCACAGTCTTCATTTGACAGTCTCAGTTTCACAATATGTGACTTTTGAAAGAGCTTACTCTGATCTTCATGAGTCTCTGTGTGTGGTTGTATATACAGTTTCTTTTGAGATAAGCAATAACTGATTTTGAGATTAGTGTAAAGACCAGAATTATCTTGGGGTCCTTCTATGATTTACTTGCAGAAGTGTTCTTTATAAAAACATCTACTGTGTCTCATCAAGTATCAATAGCTGTCAAAACTAGCATGAAATAAATGGATGTTATGTGTATATACTAGAGTAGCTCACAAACACACTCATTCTGCCAGATTGTCTATGTGCTATAGTTTTAGCATTCCAGCCTTTGAACCCACTTGCTTATCATGAGCCCCTTGACCTTACTTACTTGCCTTTCTTGTCTTGTGCTTTTGAAGGTTTTATCACTACGCTGGATTGGCTAGAGACCATCTGTAAATTCCTGTGTGGCTAATTATTTACAGTATTTTCAAACTCTGTGTGCTGATATATGACAGCTAATAGGAGATATAAAAAATAAAATCATGTTTCAAAGTATTTTTGTTGTGAATTTCCATTTTTTTAAATGAATGCTAGCAGAAGTGTCAGCCACAGCCAATCAGTGTGTGGTCCTGGAGACTATCGAGAAATCTTTTTGGAAGATCTTAACCCCTTAATTCTGATGCTAAGTGGCTACCTACTCATTCAACCAGATCCCCACCATAAACCAGGTATAGAAGAGGACACGTGGACACTTGGCATTTTAGAGTGAAATGACTGATTTGACACCAGCAGCTTTTGGGGACATATATTTCCTGAAGATGATGAGGAGTGGCATAAGTGGATGTGCGGTAAAGTGAGTTATTAAAATTAACACGCTGAAATGAGGAGACTGCTGCAGATTAGCTGTCAAGCATGTTGCCCTCATGGTCCCCCCCCCCAAAATAATGAGATATGAGATATTAGACAATAAACATCTGAAAGAAAATGTTTTCATAGAAAAGCACATGGTCTTCTGCTCCTACTGCAGTTGGCTGTTAATTTTACAGAAGATGTATCTTAGGACTGTTTTATCAGAGATTATAATGTTATAACATGATAATAAGTCTATCGGGTGTATTCTTTCCCTATACCAAGTGTACTTTCCATGACTTGATTTATGATGCAACTTAAACTGGTACACTTAATTTAAAAACTATATGTTATTGAAAAACCACTTAAGTATCTAAGCTTTGTTATGCAGTTTGCTATGCAGTTGCAGTCATGGTTGCAAGCATACTCAGAATAAATTTTTAGCGTTAACACTGTCAAAGAGACTGATGTGTGCTTTTAGCTACATTATACTTTATAACGAGTGAATGTGGCGCTTTTGCACGATACTCTAAGCTTCATAGGGACTGTTATTTGTAATTTATATCACTTGTTTTGCTAGTGTCAGGCTGCACTGAATCACCTTCCCATTCTACGAACTGTAATTTACAGAGTGTAGTGATTCACTGCATGTCTCCAAATATCCCAAATTCAAGGACTATTTCACCTGGGAAGGCATCGGCCTGCTCTAGATGAAAAATCTGGTACCTTGGAGAGGACAGAACTCCACAGAAAAACGATGCCATGTCTCTGCTGTCAAACCGCCAAGTGTTTCTTTCCTCTGCTCCTCTGCTCTGTTAGTCTAAAAAGCACGTCTCTCTATTTTTTCTGTGATTTTCCTGTGTTTCCAGTTTAAACTCTGGGATCATGTTAAGCATGCCACTTGATGTTGTGCTTTGTTCTCATGAGATTTCAATCCCTTCTATTCCTTTTTATTACTGTACAGTAGCAAAAATAAAAACAGGAAAAAGGAGAGAAGTTTAACTTTAATATAACTTTTGACTGGTAAAATACTTGCTGGAACATCATTTGCCATTTTTGTGCATTCAAACAATGAAAACATAGTCCTGTAATTGACCTGTTAATTTTTTTAGTATATGTCCTGTAATATCATTTTAGTAAATCTTTTTAGCCAGAGGTCATAGGAGTATCCTTTTATTGCACTTTACATTCCACATTATCATTTGTAACACATGACTGCCTTTAACTGTGTTCCTGCTGGGTCAACATTTAGAAAGTGGAGTAATCATTTTGAACATTTGACATTTACGACTCTTGACAATTTTTATTTATTTATTTTTTTAACTCTCATTAGTCACTTTATCCTGGGGATATTTAAATTAGTATGAATTTCAGCTTATCCAGACAAACCTGCTGGATCCTGACCTTGAAATATAATTGTTTTGAATTTTCTCACTCAATTTGCACAACTCCAGGGTGCATATTAAAAGCTCTGTCTTGGAGAAAATACACACAAATATGTCTCGGCCTTCAAAAACATGGGCACGCAGCAGTACACAATACAGTCTTTTAAGAAAACTGCATTGATTTTAACAGACCGTAGAGCAACCAGAGTCCTCAGACAAACATTAAAATGCAAAGAGAACTCACATTGCCGTAGGTATGTCGTGCTGTCAACAAGATACCAGAATGAAAACATAACAGAACAAAAAGTAAACATTTCAAATGTCTATCTGCCAAGAATTTCATACAGCAAGTTTTTCTGCCTTAAAACCCTCACAACAAAAATCTGGGAGTCATGTTAACTAGTAATGACAGCTTGTTAAGCTGTTTTGGCATTTTATGTTATTATCTTTCCTATGAACACCACTACCTTTTTCTATATTTTTGGAAAAGCAAATTGAAAGTAACATGGCCAGTTTCCAGAAATAAGATAACATCCTACCTGTGTATCTCTGACTTTCAGACACATGTTTCTCCAGAGGAAAGTTTAGTATGGTAGTAGAAGTGTGTGGTACCATCTCCCATGCTACACACACACACACACACACACACACACACACCAGATGGGAGATTTTCTTTTGCCCTATAAAATGTGGCTGATGTTGTGAATGGGTGTATTTTAACCCAAACAACGACCTTTTCTAAACCTGCTTAAATCGAATGAATCAGCAAGTTAAAAAGAAGCACAAAAAGGGGTCAAAAACAAAAGTAAATTGAAAATGTAAAGACAGCAGTCTTAGATACAACTCAGCTTCTTTGTTATTGGAGGTCCTGTGAACATGCCACCCACTGTCCCACCAGTCTCTTTATGCATACATGTTTCAGGTGCACGAAAATGTGACGAGGTCCTGACCAAGCATGTATGTGATGAGTTGGGAGTGAGAAATGCTGAAGGCTGCCTATGTGTTTATTTGTCACCACAGTTTACTTTTAAGTGCCCCCCATGCTCTGAGGAAGCAGCTTAGCAAGCTCACAATCAAACCTTTCATGAAGGATGGACTACTACCAGGTACTGACTAAATGCAGTTCCATATATCATCTGACTGTGGAACAATAGGCAGCCTGGCGATACGGCCCTAACCGCAGGGGACTACAGAAAGATGCTCTGTCATTTGGATTTGTCTCATTAGTCTACTGTTCCTTATTGTAATAGAACTGCTGGGTCTGTGCGTCCACATGGAGTGACCACATGTGAAGAAGACTGCTATCAGCCCCAGAAATGGTGGTGTTATGTGACAAAACAGATGTGACAGTCCAAATGTAAGTTTGCATTGTTTAATATTGATGCTGTTTTTGTATGTGTGAACAGTATTATACACTCACTTGTCACTTTATTAGGTACACCTTTTCAATCACGCGTTAAAGCAAATATCTAATAGGCCCATCACATGGCAGCAACTCCGTGCATTTAGTCAGATAGACATGGTCAAGATGACCTACTGAAGTTCAAACTGAGCATCAGAATGGAGAAGAAAGGTAATTTAAGTGATTTTGGCACAGTTGTTGGTGCCACAGAGGTTGGTCTTCTCTGGGGTTTACAAAGAATGGACTGAAAAAGAGAAAAAGAAAAAGAGAAACTATCCAGTAAGCGGGAGTTCTCTGGGTAAAAATGTCTTGTTGATGTCAGAGGTCAGAGGAGAATGGCCAGATTGCTTCAAGCTGATAGGAAGGCAACAGCAACTCAGATAAACACTCTTTACAGCCAAGGTATGCAGAAACTCTGAATGCACAACATGTTGAATCTTGAAGCTGATGGGCTACAGCAGCAGTAGACCACATTGAATGCCACTCCTGTCAGCTAAGAACAAGAAACTGAGGCTACAATTCACACAGGCTCATCAAAATTGGAAAATAGAAAATCTGAAAAATGTTCTGATGAGTCTCAGTTTCTGCTGTGACATTTGAATGTTAGGGTCAGAATTTGGTATAAACAACATGAAAGCCTGGATCCATCCTGCCTTGTACTAACAGTTCAGGCTGCTGGTGGTGTAATGGTGTGGGAGATATTTTCTTGGCACACTTTGGGCTCCTTAGTACCAATTAAGCATCATTTAAATGCCACAGCCTATCTGAGTATTGTTGCTGACCATGTCCATCCCTTTATGACCACAGTGTACCCATCTTCTGATGGCTGCTTCCAGCAGGATAACGCATCTTGTCACAAAGTTCTAATCATCTCAAACTGGTTTCTTGAACATGACAATGATTTCACTGTACTCAAATGGCCTCCACAGTCACCAGATCTCAATCCAATAGAGCACCTTTGGGATGTGGTGGAACAGGAGATTCACATCATGGATGTGCAGCCGACAAATCTGCAGCAACTGTGTGATGCTGTCATGTCAATATGGACCAAAATCTCTGAGGAATATTTCCAGCACCTTGTTGAATCTGTGCCATGAAGAATTAGGGGAGTTCTGAAGGCAAAAGGGGGTCCAACCCAGTACTAGCAAGGTGTACCTAAAATGTCTGCTGAGTGTATGTATGTGCTGATTTATTTGTTTGTACAGTATATTATTCAGCAGACTGGTTTCCTAATACTGGATTGAAAGTTGCATGGAGATAGTCAACATATTATGAAAAAACCCTTTTAATTTCATAATGGATGTTTCTAGAACTTAGTCCCCTTTAAAGTGTTATTTTTCAATACAGTGAAAAACTCACTGTCATTAATGAAAATGCAGTCCAGACTATTTTTTTCCTGTCTCCGGTATCTCAGCGTTTCTCATACCATAGTATGTTCAATCCCCCAAATTTGGCCTGAAAAAAGACCACATCTGTCATGAGACTTTCGTGAGAGAATCTGAAACAGCGTAGCTCATTCCTAATTCTTAGAGCATATCATTCCCAGTGATTTAGATTCTCCCCTTCATGCATGCTGGTACTCTGGTCAGTCTCAGGTCCTGTGCCATGGCCTTTTAGACAAACAGAATAACCTCATAACATGCCAATCCAAACTGACAATCATAATATGATTTGCATTCCACAGCTGCCATATTAACAGTCCATATTTGAGACTGGTTTCAAACATCTTAATTTAAGCGCTTTAGAGTTAGAAAAACATGCTTCTCCTTCATCTGACCTATTTGTAAGCCCAGTCCTTATGTATTAAAAATATTATGATGTCATTGAATGGATCCAGAATTGTACATAATGGATACATTTTAAAATAAAAATACTGAAAATAAAGATTAGAGAAATCTACATTTTGAGTCACATAACCACATAATTTAGATATTTAAAAAATATATGTAAGATCTTTCCTGCAAGGCTATGGGTAAAATGTAAAAAGATCTACATTGTCAAAAACGGAATGGACATGATAAAAGGTAAAAATATAATGACACTGCTTCTCTTTTCAACTATTTCCACTTGCAGATATGTGTTCTTGTTGTAATGGCACTAACTAAGCATTGGGAAAGTGTGAAAAATGCAGCAATTTAGATCCTGTTAAACGAAAACAGGCAATAAAATTTCCCATCTGCTAAGAGAGCTCTTTGAGGAACATTTCCAAGGTGTAAATCAACACTTATGAATGCAGGCAGAGAGGCATATGTTGTTGTTGCTGCGGTTTTTACAGTGAAACATGAGTGAAAAGAACAGATCTGCGTTTGACTTCGATGCCAAGTGGCTTAGATTTACACCAAATGTGTTTTTTAATGCTGTATTCAATTCAATTCATTCTTAAAAATATGTAAATTATATCTTATATATATATATATATATATTTTAAATAACACAATTTTGGGGAGGGGGGGCAATTACTTATTAGCTACAAAACGTGGCAATTCGAGAAGCAGTATTACAAACTTCTGACCATTTGACCTATTAAAATATTTTAGCCTTTGAACAGTCGTGTATGAGTTGATATCAAAGCATGACTTGTGGACGACTGAATCCAAGCGTTCTGCTGAGAACTGATAAGATGGCACCAATTCAAAGTCTGGTGCAGATTACCATATTGAGAGTCTCAGGGAAGAGGAAGAATGTGTTTATGTGTGTGTCTGTGTGTGCGTGTAATGTCTAAATGTGCAAATATCTGAGTTAGCACCATAACAAATGGAACCTAAGATATGAGTAGCCAACAGATTACTCGTCCTTCCACTCTCTGACAGCTTGAAACATCATTTCAAACATTCAATATAACGCACACAGAAACAGATAAATCACGTGAGGGATGTTTTACTTGTAACACATTGATGGCAGACCTCTTGAGAAGTGATTTAGGGTTTAATAGCCAGAATGTTATTTGTCTCATTGTAAAAATACAGTACATTATCACAGGAAATACCAGGCACTGAGCATGAGGTCAAAAGCCTCTGAGGGTGAGTGAAGCAGGGAAGAGGAGCTTGTGTAGAATTTACTTTGATCATCTGTTATGTTCCCCAGATATGCACACAAATCGCTGGCTCCACAGGAAGAAGGGCGGTACCTGAGACAGGGCAGAGAGAGAGAGAGAGAGAGAGAGAGAGAGAGACACCACACACACCCACACAACAACTCACAAACAGTAGATCTATACAGATGAAGCAGCATCACACACCCATGAAAAGAAGAGAAATAGGAAATAGTTGGGATTACTCTTTGTTGCAAGTGCCATTACTGCATGTCATTAACTTTTGTCGTCGTCTCTCTGTGCTCTCCTTTTTTCTCTTCTCTTTAACCTCTACCCACCATCTGGTCACAGTAGATGGCTGCCCCTCCCTGAGCCTGGTTCTGCCGGAGGTGGATTCCCGTTAAAAAGGAGTTCTTCCTTCCCACTCTTGCCATATCATGTGTAATGTCCATTAGTAAGATGCACTGAGTAGCCAAAATCTGCTATACCTGAATCTTTTGACAATATGTGTAAGCCAGTAGAACACAATCCTTTGTATTCTGAACAAAAAAGGGAAGAGATCAAAGAATTTTGTCAGATAGCACAACGGATATGAAACAAAACTCTGACTATGAGTTTAAAGTGTTGACTTTATTGTTCAATTTGTAGGTTGAACATTGACATCAGATGAACAGTACTGCACTTATACACAATACTGAATTTAAAAGAAACAATAATCAAAACTTTAAACACTTAGTAATATATAAAAATTTGGTTATCCTGGGGTCACTTTATACACTAGGGACTAGAAGTCTTACACGGTCAACCAAATGTGGATGTGAACACCCTTAAAGCAGAGAGTCATAAGAAGACATTTTCAAATGGCATTGTTTCACATCAGCTACCTGAGTGGAAATCTGGAGTGGGCTGGTGAGGACACTTACTTTAATTACATTTAGTGACCTCCAACTACAGTTCATCCTATATATCATTATCTTAAACATACTTTAACATGCTCATCCTCAGTGCCATCCAAATATCTCTTCTGCCTGGTGTGGCTTAAAGTTGGTTCTGCATGACTGCAGGTTTAGCTCTCTTATAAAAAGGAGCAGGTGGGCTGGATGAGATTGTAGCTTTTTTCATAAATCTAATAATAAAGGATGTGCTCTGACAGCTGAGCAGATACACCGTGACTAGAAACAGAAGTACTCCTGCCCATAGCCAGACTACTGAGTCAATATTAAACCCAAGTTGCTGATATAGCTTTGGGGCTTTTTATCCAAACTGCTCAGCTACTTGGTTTGATGGACAGTCAGTTTGACTGCTCAATGCCAAGTGCATTCTTTACAGTTATTATATGTAGTGTATTAGCAAGGTATTGGTGAACAAATTCATGTTCCCTAAAGGATAAATTCTGATTATACTGGTGATGCTAACTGTATTGAGCATTTCTACTTGGCTCAAAGCAGAAATATAATTTGAAGCAACAGTCAACTCTGACTAGCCATATTGAACACTGCATACCATAATTACAGCTTTTTTTTTTTCCTGTGAACATATATTTTAGAAGCAAGAATTTTAAAAGCACTGAGTATTTTCACAAATACCCAACAACTGTCACCATTACTGAGCCAAATTTGACTCTCCTTTTTTTTTTGCAGCATGAAGGATCTAAGAATAGAAAAGTTGTCGCTTCAATTTTCATCCATCCAGCAATTTTGTTATCTGGTGTGTAATCATCATTAGGGTCTTTTGGGGTGAGGCTCTAATGCTTTTTGAGCTGTGCAGACACACATTCTACAGCATGTACAGTAGCCTATCTCGGGCATGGGTACAGACTCTTAGCCCTATTGTGAGCACTCAAACTAATAAGAAGAAAGAGATGGAAACCAACCAATACAAAGAGGTCTCAGTTGTAGTTATGGACCTCAGTGCAGTGGTCTGGAGTGCTTGGCTGCCTTGTGTGATATGAAAACCAGTGAAGTTTCCCTAAGTTTCTCTTCAGTCAAAACATGAGTTCAGTACTTTTTATTGCAACAGTAACTAATGTTACATGTAAAAAAAAAAAAAAAAAAAGAAACAGGAAAGAAGAAAAAAAAAAAAAAAAGGAAAAAAGGCAC
>VUQI01048773.1:27408-38486 GCA_015106735.1 Paratilapia polleni | reverse complement strand
ATTTTCCCATGAAGACACGAAAAGATCAGATCAATATACACTTTGATGCAAAAGCACTGGAACATCTAAGGCACATGTGCAGAGCGATGATCATATAGAATTCGTGACCACATATACGCTCTCTGGTGGAGACCGTGAGCCCAGCGTTATCTTGTGTGGTGTGGGTGGAGCTGTGCAGTAGGTTCAGACCTGCTGTACCAGCTCTGACTCTGGGATTTATTATGAAGGATGCCAGCAGTGGAAACCCGTCGCATGGACGAAATGTGGTGAAGTTTACCTAATTTGACTTTTCAAATGATACCAAAAAAAAACAAACAAAAACAAAATGGCATTCAAACTTTATAGTTTATTAAACATTAAGTATATAAACATTTTAGTGAGTTTAACACTAATCACGCGTCTATGTTTTTGGATGTAGTTTTTGCAGGGTTTTTCATTTTTCGGTTTTTGTTTTTAGTTTGTTTTGTTGTCTTTTACCTTTCCTTCGCTTGACCTGTGGCAAATGCAGACAGTGTGAACGGCTGCTTGATAGTCTCACTGGAAAGACAGAATGAAAAGAGACTGAAAACGACGTCGGTCACACTGCTTTCTCCAGAAAACTTACTCTCTTAGTTCTCTTTATGGCGCTTCAAAATGACAGACTCTAACTTGAGGAACGAAAGCAACAATGAGTTGCATTATACTCTTGTTAATGGATCTGTTTTGGACCAGATATTACCAAATGACAGCATTACCACATGCAGGAACTTCACGATGGACTCACAGGTTGTCGGTGTTGGGATCTTTCTCTCCGTTTTTATTTTGGTGGCAATTGTTGGGAATATTTTGGTTATCCTGTCTGTGGTATGCAACAAACAGCTACAGACCGTCACAAACTTCTTCATTGTCAACTTAGCCATGGCAGACCTTCTGTTGGGCATTATTGTGCTGCCCTTCTCTGCATCACTAGAGGTACTGGGATGCTGGGTGTTTGGCCGGGTTTTCTGTAACATCTGGGCAGCGGTGGATGTGCTCTGCTGCACGGCATCCATCCTCAGCCTCTGTATGATCTCCATCGACCGTTATATTGGGGTAAAATACTGCCTTAAATACCCAAGTATTATGACAGAGAGAAAGGCAGTCGCTATTTTAGTCCTAGTGTGGGTATCATCTATGGTGATCTCTGTCGGACCGCTCCTGGGATGGAAGGAACCGCCGCCTGTGGACGAAAGCATCTGCAAGATCACAGAGGAGCCGGGATACGCGCTCTTCTCCTCACTTTTCTCTTTCTACCTCCCGCTCCTGGTCATTCTCATCATGTATTTTAGGGTGTATGTGGTGGCCCGCAGGACTACTAAGAGCCTGGAAGCGGGAGTCAAACGCGAGAGAAATAAGTCAATGGAAGTGGTCCTCCGGATACACTGTCGCAGCGTGCTGGAGGACGCGCGTCCGGCAAGCTCAAAAAGCAGTAAAAACCACCCGTTTCGAAGTTCGCTCTCGGTGCGGCTGATGAAGTTCTCCAGGGAGAAAAAGGCTGCTAAAACCCTGGCCATAGTTGTGGGAATGTTCATCCTCTGCTGGCTGCCCTTTTTCTTCTTTCTGCCAATGGGTATGTTCTATTTATTTATATTTATATTTCCCAGCATTTCATGCTGGACCATGAGCTGGGTCCAGCGCAAAATGTGATTCAGTGCGTCTATTACACTGTGCATTTTCCCTGATTTCATACGCAAAATGAAAAATATTACTTCTTATAAATGTTCTTTGCGTTCTTCTGTCTATTCAAAAGTTTCTATCTTTAAGGACATCAAATAATCAAGCAAACTGTAACACAGTTAATTATGTCAAGTAGCCTACTTGACATAATGTATGTATGATACAACCCCTGGACTGATAATTTGTGAGATGTAAATCGTTCGAAATCTATATTAGATATGTTCTAACTAAATGGGTTATGTTCAGTGCAGCTAATTGGCGTTGTGATTAAAGATGTTTATGTCTAAGCAGCTCCTCTTGACAGCTGCGCAGACTTGTATAAAGGACTCAACATTTTGGCCTCAAAGGCAGCCTAAAAGTATAAAATCAGTAAATTATATATTTAAGTTGCAAAAATCTGTAAAGCAGGATTTTGGCATAACAAAAACAGAAAATTGCGTGTTCTGGATTTTAAACACTGTTTATTTTGGGAGCTATGTCAGGAAGTGATCAAAATTAAGATGTTATAATGCTATAAAAACAAACGCTTTGGTCAGGAAAGGTCAAATCTGCAACATAACCATTAATGAGACTTGTTTCCATGCCTGTAATTTTTTTCCAAGAGTTTATTTCTTTTATATGGCTAATATCACATTTTTTAAAGAGCAATCATAACAGGCTGACATTCTTCAGTAATGACCCCTCAGAAACGGAATACTTCCAAGTACAGTTCCAGTGGGCTACTTACTTTAGTGAAAACTCAAACATGCATGCTTTTAAGGAATAACAATTTAGGTTTTAATGTTGAGTATATTCATAAAGTTGACAACAGTACTGAAGAAATGAGATATAAGATCAGACAGAGACAAAGAAATTCTCTCTTATCCCTGCAGATGGTTGAAAGACCGTTCACTGAGGATGTTCAAGTCTTAATGGCAACACATAAATCAAACTGAGGGAATGCATTATGGAGTGGAATTCAGTGGATATAGCTCTAAATTTAAAGACAAAAATGGACATAAAGGCATACATAAGAACATGAAAAAACAGGTAATATGGACATTAGTGACAAAAGGGATGATTAAAATGCAGAAATGGAATCAATAAAGCATACACCCATTGTCCCAGACACACCACATTGTGCTTATTTATATCCATGTTAGAGAAAGTAACAGGACACCTGGAGTTAGACACACACAGCACTAATGGCACATACTAATGGTGGCACCATGAATTTTCATTTTGCATATATTTCACATAATTGATAGTAAAAGCCATTCAGAACAAATGGCCAGTATCTTACTGAGTATAGCAGTAACACAGCACTCTCATTCTTGCTGCACCTCTACATTCACAGAATGGAATTATTAGAGCAAAGCCTGCAGGGACAGACGGGGTGCACGAAATGAAATTGGTGCTACTTATCACTTTATTCACTTAATGGGAAAGAAAAGGGCAAGTTTATTTGTATGCGTAAGTCCAAGACAGATACTCCACATCCTCCATTTGTGATTAAAAATGACAAGAATGAGATTTAAAGGTTTAAAATGTTGAGTCAGTACACATTTCATTACACACATTATTAATCAATTTGGGCACCTCAAGGCAGTCTCTAATAATAGACTTTTAATCAACATTACCATAATGATTGTAATAATTTGACTTTGTGATCACATTATTGCTTTTAGGAATGGTCATACAGGCTCTTAAATCTAAAATGGTGACAATAAAAATCTGTATTCAGAAGAGAGAACAAAAGGGAGCTCAGTCAAAGGGGATCATTAAATATGTCTGGTGTTATCTGGAGCTATTTTTTCTAAATTTATGATACCTGGTGAATGCTACAAAGGCTTCTAATTTGCATGATAAAGAAAGCCAGACTATCAAAACACTATTATCTAAAGTAGTGTCTGCTGCAGATTAATGGATGAGCTCTAATTTGGTTTTTAAAGCAAACAAAACTCTGAACTCTAGGAATCTAATTATCGTGTTGTAAACCAGCTGGTCTGCAAAATCCTTTGAGATATGACCCCAGACCTACCCAGAGGAAGTATTTTTAAACACTAAGTTCCAACAGGGATCAATAAAATGTTACACTGTCAGTTCATCCCTATGGGTGGCTGCCTTTTATTTCCTAAATGACTCACAGATGAGTGTGGAGGCTTTGCACTGATAACCTACACTTGGTCAGTCAGACACGTTGATGCTGGTCCATTGTAGAGATGGACATTCATGAGTAACCTTTTGCTGAGAGGCAGAGGTGTACTTTTAGCTCCTCTCATGCCAATCAGGCCTTTTCTCTGTGATGATCCAAATCTAGATGGAGTTCTCTGATTCATTTGAACCTCTAGTGAGAGTACCCCAATACCATTTGCTTATATTAGTGCACCAGACCCATTTGATATTACCAGAAAACAAATGGAATATAGAGACATGCCCTGTCAGATTTTCTTTTAATGCTGTTTCTCTGTAAAAAGCCAAGCACAACCACTGAGGCTAGAATAAGCATTTTAGAACTGATGGGACACAAGTGTTATAGTTAGCTGGTTCTTCTTTAGGCTTAAATATGTTTGCCCACTACGGTTAAACACTGTAAATGTGGTTTTTAGTTATACAAGCGATATTTGTGTAGGTATGTTGTTTATTTTTCTTATTGTTTTTCAAGAACTGAAGTTAGTTAGGTTACATTTTTATTTTTTATTTATTCATTCATTTATTTATTGTACTAACAACAAAAGTCTGCAATGAATTGACACAGCTCACAAGTTTTGACCATAGACAGTATAAAATGTGGATGTAGCTTCTGGATCGGAAAAATGAAGTCAGTGGGGAAGTGCCTAAAAATCTGCATTTATCTGAAGGCCACCAGATGGCGATAGCTGCTGTTGCAACAAGGCTTCAGTCTCGTAGAATTCTGTGGAGAAAATGCTTTCTGACTTGACCTCTGTAAACACTTTCCTACTGAGTTTGTGGGCTCAGTCCATAGACAGTATAAAAGATGGACGTAGCTACCGTGATGTCACCTGTTGATTTCTGAAGATGAGCATTTTCGCCATCTTGGTTGCAAGAAGCCGAATGTGATGAGGAGGGCCGGGTCTGCTGTGAAAAGGTCATTGGCTAACATCTTGATGCATGCTCAATCATCCAGGTAAGGAATTCCCAGAAAGTTGATTCTGTTCATCTGGACGTAGTGTTTTCACTAGGAAACACTACGTCACTAGGAAACATTTCATCACTCATCACGTTTCTCCCACTGAAAACGCTACATCCAGATGAACGGAATCAACTTTCTGCTCATTGGCTAACGACTTGACAAGTTGTTAGCCAATGAGCAAGGGGAAAATACCAAGGCTAATCCTCCTTTTTGAATCATGGTATGCCCAAAATTTATTTAAGACGTTTTTATTCAGTATGATCCAAAATGAGTGACTAAGACCATGAACTCAGCAGTGTTTACAGAGGTCAGGAAAGAAAGCTGTTTTCGCACAGACTTCTATAGAATCGTAAGTCTGTTTGAAACCACAGCTATCACCGTCTGGTGGCCTTCACATAGAATGCAGTTTTTTAGGCGCTTTCACATTGACTTAAATTTTCCAACCAGGAAGCTACATCCATTTTATATACTGTCTATGGCTCAGTCACTCATTTTGAATTGCCAGTCACAAGTTATTAGCCAATGAGCGTGCGGTTTCACAGTCAGACCGGCCCTTCCTCGTCACATCCGTCTTTTTGCAACCAAGATGGCAACGGTGGGAATGCTTATCACGAGGCTTCATAACAGGACTTCACAAACCAATGGGTGATGTCACGGTAGCACGGTATACCGTCTGTGGTTTTGACTGATAATTTCTCCGTGCTAGAGACCTCTACTGTTCACAATCTATTAAAACACCTCAGTGCCACATTAATGACACCCATTGTTGTACTGTGTGACAGGTTCCTTCATGATCATGAAAATGTTTATTGTATTTTGCATCAATCCCATACACATGGTCGTGCTGCTGTAAATACTCACCTGCATTATTGCATCATTTGCCCCTGTTGTGAGATTCTTTAAACCTTTTGGAATCTATATAGTCATGACCAATTTTAAAATCTTTACATTATTAGTAGTGGTCCTGGGGCTTGATCCAGAAGCAAAAGTGGGGAAACAGGAAAGTAATGGGAGATGGGCAGTAACAAAACCCATAATATTACAACCAATTTGCATTGGTTTGCATACAGTTGTCCAAGATCCCCTGTAATATTGCATAAATGCATAAATGCTTACTAGTGGTTATAAATGTATAGAAAAAAGAAAGGAAGTGCTCCATGGCTCTGATGGCTGATCCAACAGGTGCTATGGAGTGGGGCAGATAGAAGTCCAAAGAAAAAATCCAGGAAAACTTAATAGATATTATGTAGTGCAAGTATAACCATAGAGGACGCCCTCTATGGGTTATATACCATGTGTTAGTAGATTGCCACCCATGGCTGGTATTTGATTCAGATTGATTTTGTGTTTGTCAGACCCTGTTGAAGAGTGCCTAAGTAGTTTTTAATCATTATTCATGCACCACACAACTTATTATGTATCTTAGTAAGTTGTTGGGCCACCATGTTTTGCCAAAACAGCTTTAATGCTCTTTGAAATTGACTCTACAAGCTGCTGGCACAATACTGGAGGGATGAATACCGTTCTTGTAAAGGATATTCCTTCATTTGATGATCTGATGATGGTGATGAATTGCAAATGTGTCTGAAGTCTCCTATAAATGTTCAATTGCTTTAGCCATGGCATACAATTTGCATAGTTTTCATATCAAACCATTCAGGGACCCTTATTGATGCAGGCACTGTTACACTGGAACAGATAAAGGTGATCAATAAGAGCAACTTTGCATTATTTTGCAGTGAATCTACCATCTAAGGGGACAAATGGACCAACAAAATGCCCCTCCCCAACCTCTGCACAGAATAACAGAGCCACCACATCCCCTCATTGTCAAGGGTTCAGGTTTTTCATTGTCTGTACATGATAGTACTTGGTGGCCATATATTGAATTTGAGTTTTAGAAAAGCCCAAAATAAAATATTGACCTTCAAAAAGAAAATTAAATGTCAATGAGATAATTTCCTCAGCGAAGTAACAAAGGACTGATCAGGATAAAAACAAACAAACAAAAAATCACAATCAGAGAGGATTCAAAATGGCAAACACCTTTCAGACATCAGAATTAATAAAAAAAAAAAAAGAATGTTATCGCAGAAGGAATAAAACAAATAAATTTTAAAATATTACCTGTTGTCATGGTGTTGTGGCTGTGCGTCAGAGTAGTGAATCACCTGCTGTCTGCCTCTAAGGTGATGTAATTTTAGTGAGATGAATCAATGAAGAACATCACTTCCTCTTAATATTTTATTCATCTTGATCTTTAATCATGACCAATTTAGTGAGTGTTTTTGGAGTAATGAAAGCAAAATAAGACCATGAAGAAAACGTTACACACAAAAGTCTAAACTTTGTTTCATGATCCAATTCTTTTAACTTGAGTGCATTCCTCCTGTTTGCATTTGCTAGTATACAGTATGTTGCTGGTCATTGATGTCAAAGCATGAACTTTGCATATTACATACAAGCTATGTTTCCATGCAGTACTAACAGAAACAAAATGGATTTCTGTGCCAAGTCATTGCAGACTTGACATCATAGCACTGTGATATGTTGCCTCTGTGTCCAGGCTCAATGCCATGTTAAATCCCAGGCCTGGTGAGAGAAGAACAACAGCAATGCAACAGAGAAAGGGAAACTTTCTATGAAAAACAAGCATGTCATAGGATATATACTAAAAATAGCATTGCAAGTATATGAGCAAAAGAAAACTGCTCGTGTTGTTAGTGAGCTGTGCAGAAAGCAATTTTCATTAAGAAAACCTTTGATGTTCTCATTTATGTTAAATTATCGGTGGGTAATGGCATATACCAGAAAGCTAAAAATCTTAAATAGATTCTATTTTTCTTAAATATATTTAATACCTGGACCAAGAGATAATAGAAATTGTCTTCTTTTGTTTTTTTTTACATTATTCCAAATAAAGATGATAAATGGAATATTTAAAGGTCGTCCATGGCATTATTTCCCATCAGGCAAAACCAATAACAACAGGATATAAACTTGGGCACAAAGGCAGAAGCAAAGGCAGTGTGCATGCATTACATGGAGAATTTCAAAACTTACATGAATCAGGCACTGCTACACTAAGTCTGAGCTGAGCCCCATCAAGCACGGGAAAAACATTTTTTATGACATGTATGTTTTCCCTTCAGAGACCCTTCAGAGACAGCTTCCATCACAGGAAAAAGCCTATCTATATTTTATTGGCACATGTCATGTTATCAGTTACATCAGTTAAATCCATTCAAGAAATAATTTAAATACCAGCAGGTATGCCATCATCACGTATACTACTCAAGCAAAAACATCATAAAATAAGTTCTGTGCCCTGAGGCTTGTGGGTGAAGCAGGATCTATAAATATCTGTCCTTAAAGTGTCAGAACCTCCTTTGCTTCTATTAATAAACATAAGCAAAAAACTACAGGTGCACAATAAATCATTAAAAAAAAATCCTACTGTCAGAGTGCTAAAAAGTATACATACAGCATAATACTATAATACAGCTGTGCACACACTTATGCATTGTTTGCAGTATGTAAATGGCAAAGGATCAGTTCTTATTTGAAAAGGATGGTTTTATAACAATAAATCTGAATGACATGGACAACTCTGTTAATTTCAGATTATTCCAATTAATTATTTTTGTTTTATTAATATATATTTTAACCTGACTGACAAAATGGTATACAGCATCTAACTGTTCAAAATCAACTAATATTTAGCATTTTGTATATGTACAAATTCTCTTACAGTACCAGCTCTTATTTTCAGCTGCTATTTGTATTGTATTTGTATTCTGTTGCTTATATGCTATGTGTTAACTCACAAATCCTCCTGATGGCTCCATCTCCTTCTAGGTTCCTTCTTCCCGGCACTAAAACCCTCTGAAACTGTGTTCAAGGTAGTCTTTTGGTTGGGATACTTCAATAGCTGCATCAACCCCATGATCTACCCCTGCTCCAGCAAAGAGTTCCAGCGGGCTTTCACTAGGCTCCTCAGGTGCCAGTGTCACCAAAAACGTAGGGTCCTTCGCCGCTTCTATGACCAGAGGTGGCGGACTGCTGTCAAGGGAATGACAAGGGATCAGAGAGACGATTATAAGCCTGGCTATGCTGTGCATGAATCCTGTGGCAGCTCTTTGCTACACACAAGAAAAGGACACGGGATAGGTTTCAAGAGATGGAGTCTGTTTCCACCACTGCGAAAGTCCTCCTTCCAGCTCAAAGAGAAAGTAAATAATCTGTCAAATAAAATCAAGGGAGGGACAGGAAAATGCACCACACCTGCTGTTGGGCGAATTGAAACAGTAGACACGGTATCTATGGGGATTTACAACTCTTGTGAGCAGAGTAGCTATCAGTTTTATGATCTGGCAGAATGCTATGGCCTGAAAGAGACTGACATTTAGGAGGGCCACCAGAGAATCTTTTATTTATTTTCAAAGGGCCATATTGGACCAACATGTTAGAAAGACTGTGATAAGGCATAATTTTGTGTTCACATAATATCAAAGAATCAAAGCCAGATTAAAGCTGAGAATAATGCCTTGATCCCTGCACAAACAGGCAAAAAAGCTTATCTCAATCCCTCGTGACCATCATGTTTATTTGGATGAAACTTCTTGTGAACTGCTTAAAGCCAGATTTTGGAAGTGGACACAACAGTAAGCAAATGTTTGGACTTAATGCTTTCAGTTGAAGGCACTGTACATGAAGATTACACAGCCTACAGTTGAAAGGTGGTAATTTTTAAGAATGTTTTTGGCAAGACAGTTAACATAAGGCAGGGTAATTATTACTGTTATATGTTTTTCTTACAATTTTATATCAGACAGTTTCCATGTCTGTAACTGTTAGCCATCTGACACTGTGTGACAAAGACTCTGAGTAAATGGTTATTGTTTTGTTTGATATTTTGGTGTTTTAAAAAAGAAAAAGACACACAAGAACAAATACCTGTTCTGAAACAATGTTTTGAATCGCTGAGAAAGATAAAATCACAAGTGCATTTTTGTATTGTTGCCAGAATTTAATCAAATGTAAAATGTCAGAATGAATTATGATCATTCATCTGCAGCTTCATTTCTATTTTGACAAGGCATTGTTAAGACAAGCGGCCAGCATTGCCAAGTGAGCACAAATGTGATTTAAAAAAAAAAACATGTTTGTCAGATGAAATGCAAAAGAAGTGGGAAAGAAGAAAAAAAGTGGAGACAATAATTCAACTTTTATGCCTTCAAGTTTTTCAGTTAAGTTAAAGAAGTTAAAGCACCCTTGTTATTTGATTCATGATTAAAAGAAAAATATCTGCTTCATCCAGAAGATGTCACTGTTGCTTTGTTTGTTTTATCTCCTGCACCTATTCATATTTAAGTGTAGCTTAATGCTTTTGGGAAAATTGTAAAAATGTTTTGTTTTTAGACAAGATACAAGTGAAATTGTTGGAAATAAATCAATATCTGCATGTTTTAAGCAGCAGTAAGAATGTGCCTGCGGACAAAGAAATACAAATAAAGATTTTAGGGACACAGACATACTTGCATAAGCCTGGAGCTGCAGGCAATGCATAGCAACAGAGAGATTCTATCAAGACTAATAAATATCAATTGTTTCCAGTTATTAGCCTAATTCCACCATAGCTTACTCAAATTGCTTCTTGACTTGGAGGGAAGTACTTTTTTTCATTGCTAACCATTTCCAAAACTAATACATGACATAAAAAAATCAAAATTGCAGCAGTTCTTATCTTTTAGTTTTATGGGATCATCAAAAAGTCGAGTACTAAGTAAACAGTATGTAACAGTTAAGCAACTGGTAACATTCTATATCAAGACAGAAAGGAAAGTATGATTTGGTAAATGGGTGTGCTCCAGAAAATGAACATATACTATACAAATTTTTACAGTCAACCTAATTACTAAGTTTACCAGGTAGCTAAACTACAGCTATAAAACCCTACCACCACCACTATTACTCAACACAACTAAGCACTCTGTATGGGAGACCTGTCTAAATTGGTAAAAGCTCAATTGCGTACTAAGTATGAACACAGGAAAGTACAGTCAGATATTGATCCACCATGCAATACCATCTGGAAAGCAGCTGATTGGCAACAGCTTCGTTTTGCAACATGGCAATAATCCCAAACACACAACAAAACACTATCAGTCATGGACTGGCCTCCCCAGAGCCCGGACCTCAACATTATTGAAGCAGTGTGGGATCATCTTGAAAGAGAACAGAACAAAAG
>VUQI01048773.1:21692-27388 GCA_015106735.1 Paratilapia polleni | reverse complement strand
CATTTTTCAGCATGACAATGATCGCAAACATGCCAGTGCAGTAAAAGCATACCTGGATAGAAAAACTCACAATGAAACACTATCAGTCATGGACTGGCCTCCCCAGAGCCCGGACCTCAACATTATTGAAGCAGTGTGGGATCATCTTGAAAGAGAACAGAACAAAAGGCAGCCAACATCCAGCAAGTTTGCCTAAGAGAGTTCAGACTGTGTTGAAGAATAAAGGTGGTCATACCAAATATTGACTTTAGTGCATTATTACATAATTTGAAATGATCTAAATGGCTACAAATTAGAAGAGTGGTTCTTTTTTCCTGTGAGGATACAACAAAATTAATATCTAAATTGTCATCAAAGTTTTTTTTTGGTGCTTATGTAGCAGCAGGAGGATGTATGCTAACAGTGTAGAAATATATGGTACAAGTTCATCATGACTGGTTAATATAATAGGAGCTTGGCTGTACCAAGGAAATAAACAAGGCTTCATTTTACATGATAGCTTCAGCTTATTTATTGAGTAAATTGTCTGAAAGAATGCACACAGTGATTAAGATGTACCATGACTCTAGACCCCAGTAAGCATTTTTGATCATGTAATCAACATGTGAAACTAATAGTATTTAGATAAATGTTTCAGCCACATCTAGCTTCTCCTTCCACAACTTAAACAGCAGCTCATACACCATCCCAACTTCTGTTGTGCCTGATGCAGATGCCAGTAAGCAATTACAGTTCAACCTTTATGCCATCTCTTGCATTCATGGAAGTAGTAACAGATTGAAAATTAGGGGATATTTAAATATTGCAGACACAATTAAGGTTAAAATGCTCGGAATATGGGTTTCAATTGTATATTCATTACAAACTACCACTCAAATCCTCAAAAACCTACCACCTCAAAACACATACTGAATGTGACACAATCTCGACACTCTTTACTAATGGAAAATGTTTACATTTTTTTACTGCAGAAACTGGGGATTGTATTTAAACACCTTTGACACTTCAGATCACCTGTTATCTACAATTGAATGCCACAGTCTGAGTACAGTAAACATCGTTTCTTGATGAATAGGAACTAACAGAAACAATCAGTATTCAAAACAGCTGAACTGGCTAAGGTACATGTGGACACAGCACTTTTAGCTTCACAGCCCTGATGGAGTCTGTGGCCAGCACCAGTGGTCCAGTTGGGTCTGTGCTTTTCAGAACCACCTGTGTCTGCATCTGCCTGTGGAGATGAGTGAAGGAAGAGATGAGTTATTACATGAACTCATTACACATAATATGAAAACTATAGACTGTATGTATTGAAGATCATAGGCTAATATAGGTTGTGTCTCACTATTTCAAAACACAGCTGCTCTTAAGTGTAATGGTCTTTACTTTGGCCTGTATTAAATGCTGCTAAATGTGTCATTCAGGTCTGTACCATTTTAAACATATTATTAGTATAGGATGGGTTTACTTACCATTTGGTTACATAATGTTAATATTAGAAAGTCAAAACAGCTTACATTTTATGATCCTTCTATATGCTTACATTTTGGTAGTACATATAATACATACATAGTGTTCACAAATATGCATACTATTTGATAATTGATAGATTGTTTGATATCAAATTGTTATTTGTCACTTCAGTTTAGAATTATGCATTTCTAAGCAACACAAGTAAAACATTCTGACAGGATTATAACTGAACATATTGGCACTAAACGTTCACCACCAGCCATTATTTATTGGCCTGCCATTTTATATCACTACAAAATTTTCCTTTGTCACAGATTGTCAGATTCCAGCTCTCACAAAATTTGCTATCCAGTGATAGAATGGCATTCTTACAACCTAACCTGTCCAATAAAAAACACAGATGAAATAATTAGGACTTAAATAATGTCCTTGAGACAGGGCACACAGACTACACTGCTATAATAGTGTATTTATATCACTTGGGAAAAAAATTAATGTCACAAGTTATGAATTACACGATACTTTTAGATAGACTTGAATGACAATATGTCAAGGTTAATCAAGGGAACAAGTGCTCCATATTTTTTCACGGATTCATTTGGTGTTAGTGGCAGTGTTTTTATACTGTTTACATGTTCCACGCATTTATGATGGACCTGCCCCCTCTCATGTACTAGGTATAATCAAATTGATAAACTATATGAATTAAGTCACTCATTGCTAAATCCATTTCAGTGGATTAATTGGTGAGGAGCACACATTAAAAATATTTTCAAATATTCAAAATAAAAAGTGTTTTTTACATTGAAAACTTTCAAAGATTTTTTATAGTAACAAAGTCATCATTTTAAGAAGAATTTGAAATCTTTAATAATGGGTTTAATAAGTATATTTACCTAAGTACTCAAGTATAAATGTGATGTATTATTCATCCATTCATTTTCTGCCACTTATCTGTGGGGGCAGCAGTCTAAGAAGAGATGCCCAGACCTCCCTTTCCCTGGCCACCTCCTCGAGCTTCTCTGGGGGGTCTGCCCAGATGTCTCCTCCCAGTAGGACATGCCTGAAACACATCACCTAGGAGGTGCCCAGAAGACATCCTAGTTAGATGCCCGAACTACCTCAGCTGGTTCCTTTTCTATGTGGATGAGTAGTGGCTCTACTCCTACTGAATGACTGAGCTCTTCATCCTGTTTCTAAGACTGACCCAGCAAACCCTATTGAGGAAACACTTTTCTGCCATATCTGTTAACTTATTCTTTTGGTCACTACCCACAACTCAAAGCCACTGGTGAGGGTAGGAATGTAGATTGACCTGTAGACTGTCAGCTTCACTTTCACACTCAGCTGGCTTCACGACAAAGGACTGGTATAACATCCAGATCACTGTAGCTGCCATACCAATCTACTTGTTAATCTCCCAGTCCACTCTCCCCTGTCACTGTTTCCCTCGGGGTGACCTGTGGGGCGATGCTTTCCTCCAGGTCAACAAAGCACCTGTACACTGGTTGAGCAAACTTTCATACACCCTTGAATATCCTTGAGAGGATTAAAAGCTTCTCCAGTGTTCCACAGCTGGGACAAAAACCATATTGTTTTTCCTGTATCTGGTGTTCAACTAAAAAGTGGACTCTTCTCTCCAGTACCCTGGCATTGACCTTCCCAGGAAACTGAGACATGTGATCCCCCTGAAGTTTGAGCACTCCCTACGGTCCCCCTTCTTGAAAAGGGAAACCACCACCCCACTCTGCCAATCCAGAGTCACTGTCCTGGACTTCCACACAATGTTGCATGTCAACTAGGACAGCCCCACAGCATCCAGCCAACCAAGCCAAATCAAGGATTTGCTGAAAAACCTTGGTGACCTCTGGTAATGAGCTTAGTTGTCCCCTCTGCTTCATCAACAGGGGGGATGTCAGTAGTACTGAGGAGGTCCTCTAAACATTCTTTCCATCACTTGACTATGTCTCCAGTTGAGGTCAGCAGCACTCTATCCCCACTGTATAGAGTGTGGGCAGAGCACTGCTTCCCTCTTCTGAGTTGCCTGAGTTTGCCAGTATCATAATTTGAGGCCAGCCAAAAGTCTTGCTCCATAGTCTTTAGCAATTGCCAAAGCCACACTCTGGTTGGCATGCCAGTACCTGTCCGTTGCCTTCAGAGTCCCACAAGCAACCCAAGCTCAATAGTACTCTATTCAGCTTTATGGCTCCCTTCACCTGTAGTATCCTTCATCTCGTTTGGTGGTTGCCACCAGGACAGGCACCAACCACCTTACAGCCACAGCTCTGTACAGCTGCCTCGGCAATGGAGGTGCCAAAAGTGGCTGACCTGGACTCAGTGTCCCCAGCCTCCCTTGGAATGCTGTTGACGTTCTACTGGAGGTGAGAGTTGAAGATGTCAGCCTGACTTATGAACACCCTTAAACTTTACCAACATGAGGGTTTGAGGAGGACAACAAATGGGATCCCTTGCAGTACCCCACCCAGGGACCCCAAGAGAGCTGGGTACTCTAAACTGACATTTGGCGAATAATGGCAAATAACAGTCAGGACCCTAACCTGAAGGCAGTGGGGAAGCAACTCTCTCATTCACTGGGGGAAAACCCCAATGCGCAGGCACTAAACCAGGGGAACGCAAATATATCCACTCCTACCTGGTGCTTCTTACTGAGGGCAACTCCAGAGTGGAACAGAGTCCAGCCCATCTCCAGACGATGATCTGTGCATTAAGGTGCACCTGAATGTATCTATGTGTCAACAACACTAGCTTGGCTCCTTCCCCACTAACCTGACATTCGATGTCCCTGCAGTCACTTTTGGCACCTGGTAAACAGACCACCAGGACCTTTGCCCCTTACTGACTGATTTTAGAATTTTAAAAATCCAAAGTTATTGTTTTTTTGTTCAATTTTTGTTTTTATGTATTTAGAATTTATTTATTTGTATCAATCTAAATGCACAAAATCTTTGTATTAATTTTTATCAGATTTGATTGGTGATTCTATACATATAGTTTTATGCCCCAGTGATCATTGAAATTGAAATTAATTTGTAATGCTTCAAAATAACTGCCCAACAAGTGCCCAGAGGCATTTCAAAATAGGTAATAGCTTCTAAGTAGCAAATTACAGACAAAAGTACTGGGTCACCTACATGTTACACCTACAGGAGCTGCTTGGTCATGGAAACCCATGCCATGAAGCTCCTGGTGCACAGTTTTTGTGCTGATGTTAATGCCAAAGGAGGTTTGGAACTCTGCAGTGAGCAGAGCGTTGGCAACTTTTATGCACTATCTGCCTAAGCACTCAGTGACCCCGCTCTGTAATGTTACACAGTCTGCCACATCATGGCTGAGTTGATGTGGTTCCTAAATGCTTCCACTTTGGAGTAAATTGATACAGTTGATCGTGGAACATCTAGGGGGGAAGAAATTTTACGGACTGACTTGTTGCAACGGTGGCATCCTTTTACAGTACCACACTTGAATTCAGTGAACTCTTCAGAGCAACCCATACTTTCACAAATGTTTGTAAAGGCAGACTGCATGGTTAGCTGCTTGATTTTATACACCTGTGAAAATGGGACTGAAAACACCTGAATTCAGAGATTATGAGGTGTGGCCCAATACTTTTGTCCATATAGTTTATGTAAATTACTGCCACCCATTCAGGGGCAATTTTGCCCCCACTTATTCACCACCCTGTGTCTCTCCCTCTGTCCCCTCTTGAACTGGGGTTTTACTGCAACTATATTAGTTTTACATCCAAAGATAGGTTTTCATCAGTAATAAAGTAATATGTTCAGATGCTACACCAGTATCACCTGCAGTCAACTCTAGATACTGCGTTCTTGAAGAGACATTGATATTTTTTATATGTATTTACTGTGGAGGTGATTACCAGGTAAGTACTGAATGAATGTTCAAACATAAAAAACCATTCCATTTCTAAGGTAAATTGATAAATCTTTAAAGCATAGCCCTGAAAATCAGTATAAGAAAAAAAGGAATTTGTTGAAAGAACTGTCTTAACTTCTAGAGAGTACATAATTGAACTTGAGCTGTTACCAATATATCTCTCAGAAAACTACAATTTTAACTTTAATCAACTGGTAAGCGAGACTCTCTAGGAAATGGTTGCCTACTTTTCCTATCAGCATTACTACCAAGCTAAACTAGCGGTAACTATAGAGTACTTAGTTGAGTTGATAGGTAATTTTTCTTAG
>VUQI01048766.1:0-11324 GCA_015106735.1 Paratilapia polleni | reverse complement strand
TGTGGGTTGTGACAGCAGTCTGAGAAGGGATGCACAGCCTTCCTTCTCCCCAGCCGCCTCTTCCAGCTCTTTTGGGAGGTTCCCAATCCTGCCAAAAGGCCTATTGGCTAAGGCCCAGCCCGGCATCAGGCACTCACTGATGAGTCCTGTCTCCAGGGTGGGGCTTCAGTTAACTGGTCCTGAAAGATGTAATGTGATCCATTGTTTGTTTCATCATAGAGATCTTCATAACAAAATAATACAGTGAGGCTCAGTGTATCTGCAGCAACACTTTAATTCTGGAGAAACGTAATTATACTTTGCAAACAGTAGCTTCATACATAAAAGCAAACAGTTAAATGAATGTTATTTATAAAACACTTCTCACATATAAGAGTCAGAAAGTGCTTTAGAAATGTCAACACCCAGCATACAGTGCTGGAATTAAAAGCGCTTACACTAAACTACACTCCAAACTTATCAAAATAACATAATTCTTTGCATATTTCCTATTCATATACACATCTCTGGTAACCCAAGAATGCAAAAAGAAAAGAAAGAAAAAAACACAAATGGTATAATATTTGAGAGAAAGAGGACAAAAAAACAGAGCATACAGTGTGCATTTATGAGTGAGGGCCTCAGAGTTCATAATGAAACTCAATGCTCCATCATATACACAGCCCTGAGAGAACTGATGCATTCATAGACAAAATGTCCCAGAAATCAAATATACACAGAAAAAAATGTATTTATGAGTTGAAAGAAACTATATCACCCTCTCGTCCTTTGGCTTTTTAAAAGACCTCATGATTTTAAAAGCTGTTTTTTCTTGAAATTTGTACAATACACCTAGTCTTGTTTCAGCATTTAAGAGAAGCTTCAGACCAAGCAGGCAATGTTGAAATTATTAAACGCTACATGACAGCCTGTGCCTGAGCACAGTGAATAACTGTGTCATCTGCATAAAGAGGAATACTTTTGTAAATACAAAATATAAAAATAACTACTAAAAGCAAACAACTAATAGCTTTGTGTAGCTTTTGTGCTTAGAGTGTCAATATACTAGTGCATCTCAAAACATTTGATTATGAAAAAGTTCATTGTTTTCATAATTTAATTCAGAGGTAAACTGTCACACATTATGTATTCATTACACATCAAGTGAAATATCTCAAGTATTTTTTGCTTTAATTTGGATGATTATGGCTTATAGTTCATGAAAATCACAAATCCAGTATCTCAAATTATTAGTATATTTTTATAGATCAATCAAAGAAGGATTTACAATACAAAAGCATCCAACATCTGAAAAGTATAATCATTTATACTCTTGTTGCTCCTTTACCACAAATTAGCAACAATTGTAAATTGTCCTTTTTTAAATTAATTAATTAATTATGGGGTTTAGTTTGTGAATCAACAGTTTGAAACTATAAGACGGACAATTCCACAAAAGGAGACCATCACTCAACCAAACAACCTCAAACTCAACACTGCACTTACTCGAGTCCCCAGCAATATGTGCCAAGTCTGAAGTACATTGGATGAGCACGTTACAAAGAACAGACGTACAGAGATTCCCAGATTTATTGGTTAGATGAACCCATAATCAGTTTACCAAATTCGTTTTTACCACAAACTATATGTATTGCATGTTTCCCTTTAATAAACAGCATTCTGACCTTTCAAAGACATCTTGGTTCTTTTTTTTTAATGCTCCTTGACATAAAGAGCAGGCTTTTTGGTGGGCTGTTATTTCCAAGTAACTGTCAGCAAATATTGGCAGCCTAATTGCTCTGATAGTCTCTTGCTTGGTTGTTCTTTCATTGGGACTTGCCTGGGCCTTTCAAATGTATACAACTGTTCTAAGGATGAGGTTTATAACCTCATATTTGAATATGAATAGATAGGAAAAGTGTGCACTATGTGCAAATAGTGGAAAAACCACTATTTGCACATAGTGGTTTTGGTGCTATGACTGGGACATGGAGAAAACAAAGAAAATCTTTATTTCTAAGCTCTGACTTAAATTCAACATGGTAGACATTTTTTTTCTTGTCAAGCAGAAAAGTACAATTTCCATCCCTGGTGATAGCAACGTTTTGTTTGAAGGATCTTTTATCAAAAATTAATGAACACCTTTCCGCCAATCAGAACAGCGCTTTCCGTCAGGCCATGTTATAATGTAAAATATGTTCTACAATTTATGCATATGGACACTGTAATAACTGTAATGAAAATGAAGATAATAGTTCCATCTGGAATGAAGATGGTCTTCAGATTGCTGCCGGACCAGATCCTATTATCATTAGAAAACCTACCAGAGAGTCAGATCGAGGTAATACAGGAGAAATAGATTTAGAGAGACAGAGAAAATGAGAAAGGAAAGATGAGAAAGGGAAAAAAAGAGATCTGCAGCTTTAACATTATTGTTAAATACATACAATCACAGCCTGAAAAAATGCCCAAAGACCTGCTGGAGTGGCTGTACTTGACTCACCACTGTTATTCCCCTCCATCCCTGCAGAATTCACTTTCATAGCGGGTGTACCAGTGCATAAAGTCTTCCATGGCTAAGACCTGACAGCTTCAGATGCCAAAAATCCATCTTCCAATGCAATTTAGCACAGAGGTACCTGGGAAGATGGGGAAATTATACAGGGCTTGAGTCAGAGTTTTAAGGTAGCAGTGGAGGCCCACTGACACATTTGAAGTGATGACAGGTTGCAAGAATCTGACAAGTCAAAAGTTAGTGACTCCAAAAATAAAATTTCAGTCGCTTTCTTGAGACCCCGTGACAGGACAAAGTATTGATGTGCTGCCGCACTCCTTTTTGTTTTTCATAGGCTCAGGATAACTAGCCTTCTGACCAATTTTCCCATGGATTCTCCTCATTTCTCACCTCAGCTGACGAAAATGTCAGAAATGGAGTAATGCCAATTGTTGAAAATTGACTCAGTAGAATGGAATCTTATTGTCAGTACAATATAGTCACTACAGTATAGTGATTAATGAAAAAACAACTGCATCAATGTGGATACATTTTTCCAAATGACAGTCGGTGCTGATTATTCTCCATTTCTTAAGGTTTTGTTTTGTCAGCTTTTTGTTTTTGAGCTTTTCTTTTGTGGGAATTCAATTGCAAATCTGAAAATAAAATGAAACAAATATCACAACGTGTGGAAATGAGAGGACCCAAATGTAAGACAAAAAAGCAATTTAATGAAATGAACAAGCCTCCATTTAGGCTGGTGCAAAAAGCCCAAAAAATAAGGCTAAAATGTGAAGTAAAAAACAGAAATCCCAAAACACAAGACGCCAGGGAAAACAAAGGACACGAAGAGAAATCAGGGTTGCACGTCATAGAACATGAACAGACATACTGACAAAGGGCAAAGGGGAGTACAAACTATAAATACACTGAGAACTGACTGGGGATGACAAAAAGGTGGGGAACTGGTTGCACGTGAAGGTTATTAACAGTTGAAAACAATATCAGGGAATGAAACTAACACAGGAAGAGAAAGAAAACTAACCTTCAAAGTAAAACAGAAAAAAAGACAAAAACAAGAAGACTTCACACCAACATGACAACAGAGGCAGGGGAGCAGGCATTAACAGGCAGAAGGAGGAACTAAAGACACCCTGAGAAGAGTAATGAAGTTAAAGCAGGAATTAGAACTCAATGATGTAAGACAAAAATCAAAACTCAAATAACACAACAATGTAAAGCTTTACATACTAGAATGAAAACGAAACCAAAACTCAACCTAACAGCCATCAAAGGCACTAGAACAGTAAATTAATTAATTAAATAATAATAATGATAATAATAAACAGTTCCAATCTCCACCACGCCCTGGGTCCATGACAAGTAGAGTTCTTTATGGATAATACTCAATGCTGAAGAAAATTAATATTTGTATAGTGAAACTGAAATATTTTTTTCACTTGTACACCATCGCAATGGATTTGAAATTAAAATGTGATTGACGTGTAGACTTGTACCTTTAATTCAGAGTTTTACCAGGCAATAGTGAAATACCCATTTAGAATTTACAGACATATTTATATGGTCCCTTCATTTTCAGAGGCTTAAAATTAATCAGACAATTGATTGATAAGCAGTGTCATGGCCAGGTATTGCCTATTGACAAATTAAGGTTAAGTGTTAAATTTGCATTTGGAACCTGTCCATGTGAGCTCTCAGTGAGTCATCCAAAGTGATGTTGCTGCAAATTAACTTGGCCAACATTAGTTTGAACAACAAAACTGAGCTATCAGGGAGATAGAGGAAATCGAGAATATATATGAAGTTCAATTACATATGACCACAGTGAAATACAATAAAGAGACCTTAAACAGGGACCTTAAACACTCTCAAATAACACATCAAAATTGCAAATCTTGTCATATAACTTGACACAGTTATTCTACAGTAAGATATTTTACTTACATATTTTTTTAGGTAAACTTGTTGTAATTTACAGTGCATTACTGAAAGTAAACTACTGTAGATAAGAGTTCCATCTGGCCATTATACTTGGTTACAGATCATATACAAACAACTAGGAGTGATTTTATTATTATTTTTTTTTAATTGCACACTGTTAATGGAGTTTTTCATATGTCATCCCTGTGTCATATGTTTTTACAGTGGAAAGAGTGGAAGGAGTACCAGAAAATTGTAATGAGACAAAAGTACTGTTGTGTAAAAGAAATTTTACTCAAGCAAAGAAATATTATCTTTGCAAAAATGCATTTGTGTAAAAGCAGGTTAATTCTTTAAATTAAATAACTTTAGACTGAAGGCCATGTGAACCATTACACCATCCTTGTAGATAATTGGAAGGCATACAAAGCTTTATTCTTATTTGCTCATTTATTAGCAATGTTTGGTTTATAAACAGTCCATTCAGCCTCTCTGTTCCACTGTACATTTTTGAACCCTTACCTGACTGAAAGCTTAGCAGCCACAAAAAAGACAGCAGAAAGATGATGCACACCTCATTCAAGGTAGAAGTTTAAGTTACATAGAAGAAGATACTTCTTGCTCAGGTGCAACTTCTCCCCTCACTTCCCCTGACAGATAGCCAATGAACACACATCTATGACTTACACATTAATAAAATTTGCAGCAGTAGCAAAACCATTAGTTTCTTGTTTCTTTTCTAGTTGTCTTGCTGCAACTGCTGAGTGACTTCTTACTCTTGTGCATTTCCCATATTTTTAACATGACTTTGGTTTTTACTTTTTAATACTTATTTCTTGAAGTAATATTAATTACTTAAAAAAATACTAAAAAAGTTCATTACAGTACAGTTCAGTACATTTTTTGTGTGAGGTGCACACAGGGGGTTAAAGTTCTGGTGTAGCAGTACAGTAGGGGGAAATGACTCACTTAGAAGTAAGTCACATAATAATTTCTATTGTGAGCTTTAGTGGATTTGTTTTCTTTTTTAGACAGGCTGTGATCAGCTGACCTGTGCTGCTGCTGGTTCCGTACGGTTTACTGCTCTTTGTGCATTCTACAATACAGAACCGGATGTTATATGAGCCATCATGGCAGCTTTCTGACTGCTAGCCAGTATAAAGGTGGAATTTGGCAAGTGTTACTAAAGAACATAATCAACTTAAATTCAAACTGATGATTCTAACCAAAGTCCGTCTAGTTGCAAGTCCCCTTACAGCCATACTGAAACACATTCCACTTATTTGGGCAGTTAATTTGAAGCAATATCTGAATTAACTTTCATTGCAATAGCCAAGAGGGCATTAAAAACTGCATGTACAGAAAATCAAATCTAACCTTTAAAAAAAGAAAAAAAATGTTTAAATGTTTTGAGCTTTTAAAAGCTTTTTCCCTTGAAAGTTTTACTTCTACCATCATCTTTGCTGTTGCCAAATTCTCCTATGAAATTTAATTCAGAATTCTTTGAGTGCTATGTCTCTCTCTTATAATGCCTCTGTTGCTACCCAGGAGAGTCTGCCCTGTGCTGGTGCAATATAGTCCATCACTCTAAACTATATCACAATATTGCAAAATACCCTGTTTAGCCTGCACTTACCATCCCCTAAAACCTGTGAAAAACATGAACTTATTATAATTTAATTTGATGTCAAAGACATTTATCTTTACGAAATAACCTACTTTATCAACACATCATGTAGCCTACAGATACACAGTCTTGAAATAAAAAAAAATATCTAACATAAATTCAGCTATTGCATGTAAGCTGTAAATTTCCAGTTTATCAAATGTCACTTACCTTTAAAAGTAATCTTTAATCTTCCTCTTCTGTGCTCTTTTTGTTATATCTTTCTCCATCTCTGAGAGGGAACCAAATATTCAAATCAAACATTAACCTTTTTTTGTCTTCTTGCTGGAACACATTGTGTGCCAAACTCCACAAACAGTTTGGGTGTGTAATTCATTACAACCTTAGGGTATATGTCTTGACAATATATGTGTGTGTGTGTTTGTGTGTGTGTACATTCTACAAAAACCTTATGTAATTGTCTATTTAGAAAAAAAGAAAGAAAAGAATTAAACAAAACAAACAAAAGAAACGCAGTGGTTCTTCCTCCCAGAGTGACAGTAAATAGCTGCATTAAAGGTAATTCTCAAAAATTATACATGAATACTTAATTAGATATTGCATAAAATGTAAGTGCTGGTAAAGCTCCTCATTTCATTTCACAGTTTGTAACTCATTTTAGCAGAAATTAAAACATTTATTAATAAAATATAAGAATCTTACACTGTTAAACATTAATCACTGTTATTTAGTATAAAAATATTCTAAATATATATGTGAAAACTTGACTAGGAACTGAATATATTTTGGAAATTAAAGTCTACCTGTTTAATTTCTAAAGGTAACACAAAACGAATTCTCTTAGCTGGTGTGAGTCAAGGCAATTACTGAACACAATTGCATTCAATACATGAATTATGCTGTCCTGTTGTAAAAACACCATATTTACATCATGACACATTTCAATGACTGATAATTTTTGGGTAAAATATAAGTTTTCTCTTTGCTGGCTCAATAAAACAAGCCAAGTATAATATGGGTAAAGTGTTAGCATCCCTCAGAGGAACACATGACCCAACTGTCAGAACCCAAAATGCCAGTGGCTTGATTGACAGCCTCATGTTAAACTGCCTTTTTGACTCATTAGCACATTAAGGCCTTTGTACATGGACGACTGCCAGTCACTGTGTACTAATGTAACGTGGATTCTTTCCGTTTGTCATTCAATACAACTCTTGTGGGAATTTGAAAATAGAATGGTAACACATTTTCAAAAAGGTTGTTGTCCATTGATACTTCTACATTAGACATTTATGAACAGAACAAATTTCAGTCTGTACTGTAGATTACAAACACATATATTTGCATCTGTATTGATCATGCATAAATTGGTGTCCAAATAAGCATGCACAAACATGCACACATACACATGAGGCACATTCAGTCAGGAGTCAGCAAGGGTTATTTCTTCACAGCAGCTGTAATTCCAGTCTCAATCATAGCACAGTGCTGAGAGCTCAACATCAGTCAAGTCCACCCACTCCTATTCTCACATCTGTCACATCAAACGATCACGGTGAACTTTAGGGTAAAAAAAAATAAAAAAATTAAAAAAAAACCTTCAAGCTTTGCTACTAAAAAGAGGTATGGAACAGGGACATAAAAACATGTGTTTGTGCATTTGGTCACAAAAGGTTAGTTCTGAGACAGATGTGCAAAAATACACTTGCACTGTGCTGTGTTGATGGTAATACTTTGATACAGCACAGGTTACAAAAATGGTTTGCTTTTCAAAGATGAGTGTTTGCTTTTTCCTTTTTATGTTGTAACTGTCACCCTAATGCATCTTTCATAAAAGTGATTGACGTATGGTGTTATCATCCTCAGTGGCATTCTAAAGAGGGCTAGTGGCAGTCTCAATGCACTCTTCATTTTTAACTAATAGGGACAGCACATGGCTGGAAGCTGTCGCCTTGTTGGTCTCTATTTGACACTGATGCATTACTGTGCCAACTGAAAATGTTTGGTCAATAGCCAGCCACAGTAATATGTAATATATTTATGAGTGATAGTTTTCCATTTAAAAACAAATAGTTTTTAGATATAAAACTATCATGGAAAACTATAACAAGTTTTCCATGATAGTTTTCCATGATAGGAGGGTGCTTAGACAGTTTAGTCCACTGAGTGACAAGAGAATGCCCTCTAGCATAATGAGGCTTTGACAATCAGATTCCATGCTGACACACTTTTTCACCCAGGTTGTAAATAATTAAGTTGATGAAGTAAGCAGTTGAGAATGCCATGTTTCATTTCTTTGCGCTGAGTGAAAAATGGCAATCCTGAAACATGTGATGCACAAGATACTGTTAGAAAGTTCATCTAGCTATCCTTTTACAAAGCGACAGATATATTAGTGTATATTAGAAAAGTGATGTTCAAAGCAAGGATGTCATGTTATCAATTCTTCTCTAAAAGAAGCTTAAAGTAGTTTAGGGTTGGAAACAAATATTAATTGTGCCTCAGTTATAAGGCTAGTGTTGAAACAGTCAACATACTTTTATTTGCTTAGAATTATTATTATTTATTCTGTTTAGATTTTGTTTTATAAAACATTTGAAGTCAAATGGCAAAAAGACAATCACCTGAAACTGCAAGAATTGGAATATGCTAATCTTAACAACTGAAAGCATAAAATTAAAAATATCAGAGGCCACTGTATCTTCTACTGTGAATTTGCTTGGAAAAATTTCAGCAATCATTCTTTGAAACAACCTTTTTCCCAGTGTTTTTGGGAGTAGACTGACTATATTGAACCTTCAGTATAGATGAGCATCCGTCTAACCCACCATTCAAATTCACTGTATGATGCAATTCAATGCAAGTCAATATTTTAGGGGATTTCACTGAAATTACCATCCATGTCTTACAGGGTCAACGTACTCCAGAAATCCTGAGCTTTCTCTGGCCGTGTGAACGGCAGTTTTTCTCTTCCACTCCCTGCAATTTGATGATGGAAATATATTTCTCTTTCAGGCTGACATGGAACATCGTACAGGTCATATCACCCTTTTGATCCAGTAGCCATTAATAATCATGGGGCGTGAAAAAACTAGACTTGCATATAGTCAGTCCCATTAATAAATGATAGCTCTGATCCAATTAAAAGGCCTTGCAAAGGAGGGTTTTTCAGAGTGTCCTCAGAGAATATTTTTGAAGGCACGCAGGCCGGTAAATAATCAAGCCTGGGGCAATCCCGCCCTCACTACCCAAGAGATGCAGGCTGTGTCAACAGCGTGGCACTGTGCTGTCACCACATATCACTCCTGAGCCTTCTCACAGCCCTCAGCTGTGTGAAAACACCACAGTCCTTATCTTTTCCCTCCTTACCACGGCACCATGTTAGCCGTAGAGCATACACACTTGAGCCAACTATACAGACTCCCCTTTTCTTTCTTTTTTTTCTCAACACCATGTTTGCCTGCTACATTTGGCTTCCTTTCTGTGGTGTTTGAGCTGTGCAAACAGAATACAGAGCTATTATAATTGGTGGATATATCACCATGAATACAATACTATAGATCTTCCCTCACTCTATTACCATTAATACCTTACAAATTTGCAACAGAATTTGTAAATTTAATACTCCAAACTGTTGATTGTGAATAAATACATTGTTCTGTGTTTAAGCCAATATTTCAGTGAGAGCATGTCATTGTTCTTGCATGATTGCGAAATGCTTTTATTTTCAGAATTAACTGTATTTAGTGAATGCATCAGACCCCTTTTAGCTAATAAATATTGTCAACCAACGAATCTGTCATTGGAAATATGTGATTCAAATTTTTGTAGCTATTGCTGGTTATGCATTTGCTGTATGTGCAGACACACTGGGCCTGGAAATATACACAGACAGGGGCCTTTAAATGATAATTCATGTGACTTGGCATCATTAGTGAAACGGACAAGCTCGTGGCGTTTAGCTTTGTGCCTGGGGCTTGATGATGCCCTAAAATATGAGCCACAGTGTGTGTAGAGCAGGCTTTGACCTTCTTATACAGATGCGTTAATACTCCAGAACAATATGACGGGACATGGGAACAAAATGATCTTAATTAGGAAAGGAACTCATTCTGTCTAACACCAGTCCAGTCACCAGTCCGCTCTCCAGCACCTTATTACAACGTAATGACTTCCAATGAATTAAGCATGTCAGCCTATCTTTAAATGCAGAACGAGAGACAATGCTGCATATAATAGACTGGTAGGGACACTATTCATGCTGAAGTGGGGATTGAAAATTATTAGTTATTAGTAGTTTTGTGTATAATGCACTCTCTTGCTGAATGAAATGTCGAGCATAAAATTGCATTTATTTATCTATGGCCACATCATTACCATTTCTTATGTACCAAAGCATAAAAATGTATATTTTGAGGTGGAAAGGGCTGCCACTCAGGCATCAGTTTGACTTTGCCAATACTGCAAAGAGTGGTCTTGACATTAAAATTAATATAATTTTGTTTTTGTGTTTGATATACAAGCATGGGATTAAACAGCCTATATGGTAACCCAGAAAGTGAAATGCACCACAAGCTGCTGAGCAAATCTTTTTTGGTACAACAGTAAGCTTGTTTTACAAACTAAATAATTTTGTTAGAGTGGCATATGGAGGACACTAGAATTAAATTATACTCATTTACAGGGTCATGTCTTTATTTTGGAGTTATCCTAGAATAGGTCTAGATATTTTAGATATTTTAATGCCATGAGGTCTAAGTCAGGATGCCCCTAACCAAAACCCTAACGGTACGCTATCAGAATTTTTTTTTATTTGTTCTAACTGACATCAAAAACTATTTACATTTTTTCCAAGAAGAGGCCTTTTTGGTTTTCTCTAAAACCCTGCATTAGAGTTAGGGTTTGGGGCTAGGGGTGGGGTCATGACCAGTGATGACTTAGACCTCACAGGCTTGATGATAGAAAAATACATTGTTTTTCTCATATTGTACAGGGCAGCAGCACTTACCCCACCCTACCCCAATTTTAAATACTCTATTTTAGCTCCTGCCTATTTATGTAGGCATCTTGGTGTGGACTGTGGTAAGGTATCACTTCCTGTTCCTGTTGCATCGCACAGTGGTGCTTGTTGTGTAGCTTAACTTGTGTTGCTTGATTAACTAACTACTAACTTCCACATAGTGACTTATTTTCATAGTGTAACCTACACGTGCTTTATTAATAGCACACTTCGGGTGAATCACCTGCAAATTTATATTCATATCATTCACTCATTGTGTCTTT
>VUQI01048765.1:0-12053 GCA_015106735.1 Paratilapia polleni | reverse complement strand
CTGACAATGTTCCCCAACTCTGAGGATTGGTTTTTCCAGCAGGACAATGCTCCATACCACACAGCTAGGTCAATCAAGGTGTGGATGAAGGACCACCAGATTAAGACCATGTCATGGCCAGCCCAATCTCCAGACCTGAACCCCATTGAAAACCTCTGGAATGTGATCAAGAGGAAGATGGATGGTCACAAGCCATTCTTGCACCAGGAATGGCATAAAGTCACCCAACAGCAATGTGAAAGACTGGTGGAGAGCATGCCAAGACGCATGAAAGCTGTGATTGCAAATCAGGGTTATTCCACCAAATATTGATTTCTGAACACTTCCTAAGTTAAAACATTTGTAATGTGTTGTTTAAAAATTTATATGAACTTGTTTTTTTTGCATTATTTGAGGTCTGAAAACACTGGACCTCTTTTGGTATTTTGACCATTTTTCATTTTCTGCAAATAAATGCTCTAAATGAAAATATTTGTATTTGGAATTTGGGAGTTATGTTGTCAGTAGTTTATAGAATAAAACAAAACTGTTCATTTTACTCAAACATATACCTATAAATAGCAAAATCAGAGAAACTGATAATTTTGCAGTGGTTTCTTAATTTTTTCCGGAGCTGTATATGTTCCAAAATTTGAAACAGTTCCTTTGAGTGAGATTAAGGGTCACATTTACTAATAGTCTATGATTGTGGTACCAAAGCTTTGGCTCTGTCTCATAACTCTTCACTGAGTCTTCAGCCTGAATGTTTATAACAGAGCATATTTCTGATCCTCTTCTTCTTCTTCTTCTTCTTCCGTCTGGTCCCTTTTGGGTTTGCCACAGTGGATCATCTGCCTCCATCTCACCCTATCCCTAGCATCCTCTTTTGTCACACCAGCCCTCTTCATATCCTTCACCACATCCATGAACCTTCTCTGTGGTTTTCCTCTTCCTCAGCTCCATATTCAATATCCTTTGCCCAATAAATATACTATCCCTGCTGTGGACATCTCAATATTGCATCTCTTACTTTATCTCCTAACTGCTCAACATCGGCTGTCCTTCCCTCCCACAGAAAATCCAGTTTCTGGCACTGTTACATCTGCCTTCCTCTCATTCACACTCATGTATTTGCTTCTACTGACTTTCATTCCTCTTTTCTCCAGTGCATACCTCCACCTCTTCAGGCTCTCTTCCCCCTGCTCCCTACTCTCACTACGGATCACAATGTTGTCTGGGATCATCATAGCCTACGGAGACTCTGACCTTACCTAATCTGTTAACCTGTCCTTCACCATTGTAAACAAGAAGGGACTCAGAGTCTATCCTTGATGTAATCCCACCCTCACCTTGAACCCATCTGTCACTCCTACCTGACCTACATGTCTTACATGTCCTGCACCACCCTCACATACTTCTCTGCCACATGCCACACCTAACTTCTTTATACAGTACCACAGTTTCTCTCTTGGCACCCTATCATATGCTTTCTCTAGATCCACAAAAACACAGCACAACTACTGGTCCTCAGTACTTTTATTTTATGGTAACAGTCCAGAACATAATGGGGAACACTGGTGGGAGGGGGAGAATAGTAGTCTAATGCAAGACTCATATAAGCCATGGATGTAGTACAGGCAGCAAAGTTTTTTACGGTGAGCTGAGCAGTTTGCAGTGTCTTACTTCTCTCTAGTATCAGATCTATTACATATTGAAATGTCTGTCAAAACATTTCTAATAAATTTGAAGTTTCTTAGTAAAATGTCTGAATCTTATAATATGCTGTTCAGGTGTCACTGAATGTAATTCAGCATTTTGCAGAAACTATTTGGTTGTCGCCCAGATTCTTTCCTTTGACTTTAATAAATACTTGCAGCCTCACATGCCACGGAGAAAAAAAAATGAGAGTGATACGCATCGCACATTATCAGTAATTTCACTAACACCGGATCACTTAGGATCTGACAGTAAATAATGTTTTGTGCTCTTCCACACATCCTACAGGTCAGCTATAATACAGAGATTTCAGATTTATATGACTGACTTATTTTTTAATAAAGCAGTTCTTTGGGTAAATCCTGCTCTCCACCTGAGCTGTCAGATTTATCAAGAGAAAAGCTGCCCAACCTCCAAGACCCCACGCAGTCTCAATTAGTTTCTAAGAGAAGATTTTGCCCTAAATCAGAATACACAGATTATCCTTCAGGTGCCTCTCATTCCTGTTTCCAGAGAGAAAACCTGCACTTACACTCTGTTACTTTGGTGAGTAGATTACTCTGTCTCATCAGGTCTGCTTGTTTTTGACCCTCCAAATTGGTTATTTTTAAGATGAAGTGGCTGTGTCTATGATCATATATTAGCGCACTGTCAGTAGACAGTGCATCCACCAGTGCATTTTTTTATGATTGTGGCCTCACGTCAATTTGCCCCACTTAGTAAATCTGGCCCTAAGTTACAAAAAAGCACACTAACTAGCTAACACTCATGTTGAATGGATTCACAACATGTTCCACTAGTGATTAAAAAAGCTTTTCATTAAAGACAAAATATGCAAAACAGTATTGTGGGAATTTTCAGTAACGGCTTTATTAAATTAGTGCAAAAGACAGACATAACTCATTCAAAATGTCAACTTTTTCTTTAAGGTGGTCTTCCAAACAATCCCACACACACTAAGTTCTTTAGATGAGCGCAAGAGAAAAAAGCAGAACTATCCAGCAAAACCACAGCCTTTGTTTTCTTCTTACACATCTTCTTGTCTTGTAATGGGAGACTGAGAGTGAACAGGAGAGGGCAGAACTGACGGGAGACATAACCAAACCTAAACACAAATGCAGTTGTATAAACAAGACTCCTGATTCTGCAATTAATCACAGATTTAAAAATAAAGAAACAAATAAAAAAAATGTTACAATAAAATAGTCAACACATCAATAGCATTAGAAATAGTGCCTAAAATTCACAGAAAAGGTTTCCTTTTTTTTTTTTTAATTTAACCACTGTGTGGGCGACTGAAGAACTTGCAATCAGAGTACATAAGTTAATCAATACTGTATATTTATACAATGGTAAAAAATAAAATATTTATAATAGTACTTTTTTAAGGTTTACACCGTTACTATAAAGATATACTGTTTTCCACTCCATGACAACTAATGCAATAAAAACAGAAGCAAATCGAAGAAACGACTCCAGAGAGTTTCTGACTTTGAAGGCTTATGGCTACCACCTCGTCCTAAAAGACAACAACCACTGCAGACAAAGAAAACAGGCTTTGTTCTGTCTGCTTAAAGAGGGAAACAAGATCAAACACAGTCTGTGACGAGAAAAGAAAGAAACACATCAAAAAGTCAATGCTCTTCCCCGACCAGGACAGTAGCTCAGCCTTTGCAATGTTTCCTGGTCCAGTGAGAGACAGAGAGAGGTCAATAGATAGACGGGGAGGCAGGAGAGGAGTAGCTGATAGATACTGGAATGACTTCTATGGGTGGAACAGAGGGAAAAAGAAAAACAAGAGGGAGCCATGAGTGGGAAAAGAGGGCAAGAGAGTGAAAAATAAAGCTTGGGATAAAGCACTAGGTTTCAGATGAGCTTGGGGAAAAGACTGGAGGTTTAAGGTGTGGTTCAATATGAATTAGATGTCTTTATCTTTTGTTATGTTACAATATCAATATACATGTTGTTTCAAGTATCTCCTACGGATGTGGCATGCTGCCATGAATGCTGAATGAAACACCCAGTATTTGGCTGCCAGTGCAGCAGAGAGGTGCCAAAATGGAATACAATGAAAACTGTAAAAAGAAATGGAATAGTCAATAGTGGATGAAGTACAGGAGGGAGAGGACAGAGGAGATGAGATGAGAGAAGACAGATGCAACAAGGAAAATGGATATGAAGAGAAGGAGACTAGAGTGGCAGGAAGATAAGTGAGATGTTTAAAAAAAAAAAAAGCAGAGTGGTGTTATACAGCACTTGTACCGATGGGGATTGTGTGTATTTTCTTGTTTGATTTGTTGTGGTTTAGAAGACCTCTTCTAGTTTCTTCTTCTTCCTCTCATTCGTCTTCTTTTTCTTCTCTCCTAAGCCTGGGTTACGTGGGGGAGATAAGTCGTTGCTTTGCGGTGTTGCAAAAAAAGACTACGGGAGGTTTCAGCAGAATCTACAGGCCTGGTGGGAGAAGAGATAAAAGAGAGGCGAGGAGAGGAGGAAATAAGGAAAGGGAAAGAGAGAGAGGAAATGTGCAGGGAAGACAGGGGAAAAGATAGGAGATATGGTAAAAGTCAAGGTCATCACTGAACCTGATCAACTGCAATCAGTTACACAGGACAGGTGATGGTATCACATCATTAAAGATTCAGTAGGAAAAGAAGAGAGAAGTTATAACTGTTCAATTTTAGGCCACCTTTAGGCACTATCAACTATGTAATTGGCTTTAATGTGAAAGTCCACACTAAAACTGTGTCAGCGTGTACCTTCTTTAGCATTCTGGACAGTTCAATCAATACGGCTGATCACAAGCAGCTCTCTCTAAAGTAAGAACCCAGACTAGTACACCAAGCTTTTGATTTACCATGCTATTAAGAGACAGTTTCTAGACTGGCTGCTGTTAAGATTAATTGGGTACTGATGTTTATCTGTATAATACTTAAAAGTTTACTTCAGAATGAGTTCAGTTTATGGTGCTGAGGACAGCCCTGGAGCAAAAAAATATGACATTCAACAGTATTCAACAGTGTCCAACAGCTTGTACTGAACTCTTGAGGTGAATCACAACATAATCTAGGTTAGAACCCCTGCGCATCACAGGTCACATGTTGGGTTTGGACAGTGATACAGAGAAATGAAAAAAAAATGATGTAATGGGGTATATTTTCTTGTAATGTGACAGTTTGTCTCATCAGTCTGATACAACTGCTTTCAGTGAGGTAGGTTAAAATTTGATACAGCAATGCATATAATCACATAAATACACACAGCAGGCACATACATACACACACACACACACACATATACACACACACTGCAGCATGAAATGTGGAAGTTTATTGATTGCCTCTCTGGCAGCCATCTCCTCATAGTCTGCTTTCTATTTCTGAGATGTCTGGAGATGGCTGAGTGTTGGACAGAAACCCTTACTCCTGTTTGCTATTTTGCTTGTCCTGTCTCCTCTCCTCTCAAACATCTCTATTTTTACCTCTTCTCTGATAGGATGTGATTATAGTACTGGACATGGCATGTTTTAGGCTTCTACTATGTTCTTTAGATGTACCTTTGGACAAAGTAGGAGTCATACAGTCAGGAAAAGAGCACTGCATTTGCTACATGCTTTACGAGTTTCACTCATCAGTGTTTACACATTTCACAAATCTAGTCTTTATTGAATTAAACTGAATTACAAGTTAGAAATATTAAACTTACTGTAACAACAAATGGGCTTAACTTTTACTTTTCATACCACTCCACGAATCCACATTTTTATGTGTTAATTCATAAGAAACCCACATTAAAAAAGGGGATTCTCAGGCTCTCTATATAAATGTGCACTGTCTGCTATGACAGAGATAAGATGCTAATTGGTCCAGTACTAAAATATGGTCAGTATACAGTATATGGTCTAAATGAAATAAGCTAAAGTTGAAAATAGAGTGCCCTCCTCCTGCAAGCTCTCCCCTTGTTGTTCTAAGCCCCTTCCACCAAAGGAGCACAAGCCACAGAGGGCCAAATTCAATATCACCACATCTTACTTGTGCAATGACTGGCCAGAGTCTCCCATCACAAGTTAGATCTTCCAAAACCGAAAAATGTAGTCTAGAGGATGGGCAAGAATCTAGTTCCATCTCAGACAACTGGAACTGCAATATGCTGAAAGATTATTATGGCTTTTTTTTGTCCAGTAATGCCAAAAGATATTTCTTTTCCCAGCTTTAATAAAATGTTATTTATGAATAATGAGAGCTAGAAACAATTTGACCTACATCTAACAATAGTACTGCTAATGTTGCTAATATTGTCAGACTAAAGGACAATCGCTTAGGTTAGCATTAGCAAAAGGTTCAAAAAAGCTACCAATAGCTTAACATGAAACCATGCTAACATTTACAAAAGACTGACACTTACACTTAATATAGTGTTTGCCTGCATAAAACAATTTTTGGAAGTTATACTACAGATTGTGATGCTGTAGTGATTTCCTTTTTTGATTTATACTCCTTTTATTATATTAGATGTTTCTTAAATATTAAAGATGGAACTCAATTTAGTAACTTTGAAACTAGCTAGAAAAAGAACTTGCAGTACAAGGGGCCCAGTCAACCCAATCAAGGACAAAAATATAACACAACAAATATTAATTAGAGATGTATTGAATTATCACACTTATCAGACAACTGTCGTGATAGTTTCTAATTTAACTGCTCTAAAGATGACTTGTATCATTGTATAAAGTAAGACCTAAAGTGCTTACCTATCGAAGCTCATGCTATGTTTAAATACAACACATCAGCACAAAGACACAGTGGTTACTAAGAGGAACGCATCAGCATTTTGCCTTACTTAACAGGCTTACCTGTAAACCTTTCCTTTTTCTACTAATCTAGCAAACTGCATGCAACAAAATGTTGTAGAAAACAACAAATTTGGAGGTGGCAATTTGTCATAGCTAGTTTTTCTTTCTAAAGCATCTACTGTTGCATTATGCTTTATGCATTTCTATTGTCAGCACATGAGTGGGTGCATGAGTTACGGTCACAGCTCTTGTGTGCTTTGTATAATAAGTTGGCAGTCAGTATCAGTCAGAAAAACCAATGCATTTTGCCTCTTGACATGCCAATAAGCCTTTTAGTCATTTCTCTGTCTAAATAACTCCCTTATCTTTACTTCTCTCCCTTTCTCTCTGTGACATTATGGAGCTATCTTGAGGAAAGTGAGCTATAATTGTCCCTAACACTATAAATGAAACAGACTGTGCACTTCCAAAACATGTGCGCCTGAATAGAGCTGAATATGTAACGGGGAGGTGGGGCGATGTTTTTTTGTTTTTTTTTAAACTCTGTAGTTTTTCTTGCAGTCACCCCTTCATAATATTGGGTTTAGCAAACCTAACCAGACTCTGGCAGCATGTTTTTTTTAATCTGACCTGAAGAAAGAGGCATCCCCCACCCACGGCCTTGACATGAAACTACATTGGTGAATCCATTCACCTCAGCTCAAAAGCAGACAAACTATAGGTCAGGAAAAGATGGAAAACAGAATTAGACAGGAAGAAGGTGAAGGAGACAGAGTTAGATGAACAGAATATAATTACTATACGTGAGACTGGCTTCATAATAAATGAGTCACTTTGTGTTCCAGCTAGCAGAATCAACTACAATACCACACTGTGCTCCTATAGAGACTCACAGATGGAAATTTTCATAATTTACATTACATTTATTCTCAGTGCACATTGTTTACTGCAGGGTGGTCGCTTATGTGTATATCAAACAATAATGTATTTACAACATAGATATATGTTGTAAATAAGTTAGCAGTATAAGTTATATAACAATATAAGTTATGCTCTCCTTGTGTGTGTGTGTGTGTGTGTGTGTAGATTCCCTGTCACTTTCCCATTCCAACAACCCCCCCCCAGAAAAAAAGAACACATTCCAGCTCATGCTTCCTTTTACCATGAATGATCTATTTGAATATCACAGCAGTTCCCTGATGTTGACTTTGTCTCACCATCTCCACTTATGGTAAATCTCTGTGGGTAAAAGCATCAGCTTAATGTGTAAAATATAAATTTAACAAGCTGCGGGAGGTGAGGAAGAATCAGGACACAGAGGCACTGCAGCATGAGAAAGACATATTATTAAAGGAGGACAGAAAATCTGACCCAGTCTTTCTTGTAAGTTTTAAAAGTGGTCTTGAGCAGTTGTTTGGCTTTCTGAAGGTCTTTCAAAGTTTTCTTTGGACATTGGCTATTTTTTCACTCGTTTTCAGTCCAGTCCTTGCAGCTGACCATTTTCAGAGGAATGTTTTGTTTGTTTGTTAAGCTACATAACAGTGATCTATGAATCATTCAAGCATTAAAAAGCCTCCTAACTCAAGGGATGATCCAGTGTTGTGTCTACACATAACAGACAACTTAGCAAAGAACCCATTTTAAATTGTATCTTTAGGCACTTTATTACCAGTAGCCTGGAGTGATGAATCCAGATTTAACATTTTTGGTTCAAATCTGTCATGGTTTGGGGCTGCATTTCAGCCAGTGGTGTTGGGGATCTTGTCAAATTTGATAGAATTATGAAAACAGAAAACTACTGTCAGAGTTTGATCCACCATGCAACACCATCTTGAAAGTGTCTGATTGGCAACGGCTTCATTTTTCAGCATGACAATGATCCCATACATAATGCCAACACAGTAATGGCATACCTGGATAGAAAAACACACAATGGAACACTATCAGTCAAGGACTGGCCTCCCCAGAGCCCAGACATCAACATTATTGAACCATTGTGGGATCATCTTGACAGAGCACAAAACAAAAGGCAGCCAACATCCAAAAAAGAGCTTTCAAATGTTCTCCCAAGAAGCCTGGAGGACTATTCCTGAAGACTACTTAAAGAAATTACAAGAAAGCCTGACTAAGAGAGTTCAGGCTGTGTTGAAGAATAAAGGTGGTCATACCAAATATTGGTGATCAAGGTCATTAGAATATTAAAAACTCTGTTGCTGTTTTTGCCTCATATACTGTATTCCCATTTATGTTTACACATTTCATTAAATTCCTTTCACTAAATTGCTACTTATCTCCCAATTTCCTAGCAAAATATAAAGAACTGAAGGGTGGCTTAAGACTTTTGCACAGTACTGTATATATAATATGTGAAGAATTTGGCACAGAAATTTTTCCTTCATAACTTTCCTCAAGAAATAGAGTTGTTTCTGAACCAAGGTGGATATGTGCGATGTCTATGACAATTTCTCTGTCATACTGATGATTCCCAGGAAAAAAAAGCTATTTACCTGCTCCCTGTCAGCTCTGCTGAACATAAGTGTCTTTGCCTCCTTATTCCTAAAATCAGCTGTCTAGTATTGTTGACAAAGATTATATAAATTATGAGTTCAGTTTGCCACAGTTTGCATTGATTTATTAAAATGTTAAAAACTGCAGGCAAGGATCAACAGTTCCGTAGAATCTGCTTACAATGATAGCTCCATTCTATTTAAAGCATGAATAAGACTCTGGACATAATACCAAGGTCCTGGAACCTAAATGTGACACTACAATAATTATTATTAACCTGCAATGCAAATGGGCTGTGAGAAAGTTCTATTCAAGGGCTGGTATTAATACAGAACATTGGCAGACTGTGGAACTCAAATAGTTGGGGTTCAAATTTGCATTACCTTGTCTGGGTTATATGTTTTTCTAGACTTTTACTTCAGATTTGAGACTGAGAAGTCCCCACATGTCCCTGCATAACTACTTAACAGATGTACAAACAAATGTAGCAACAAATCATTCATAATACATGAGAGCTGTCTGATGCAACAACTTCATAATCATTAACAATTTATGAAGCCTTTAAGCATTACTTGCTACTGATCAAAAAAAATATTCAAACATCTTTAAAGCAAATACAACAACTTTGGGATCCCAAAAAATGTCAACATGTACAGTTTCCATGTTACTTAGTGTTTTCTAGTAGTATAAGTTACTTGTCATTATGTATTAATAGCTTCTAAAGGTCTTAAAACATTAATTACGGTATAGTTTGAGCTCATCTGGTTAAAACCCGTTGTCCTAAGAAACAGTACACTTCTTCAAAAGCTCTAGAGTATCTTTTCATATCGGTTTAAAGATCTTCACAACTTGATCCAGTGAAGGGAGAGATAACCCTTCAGCCTTGCACATCGCTCTGGCTTGCGGCCTCTTTAAGGAAAGCTTTGAAAAAGTCATATTTATACAAGAGTAAATAAGCCCCTAAACATCCTGTCTCAGTAGCTGGGAGGGGATTAGTGCAGAGCTAGAGAAGGAAGAGGAAAAGTGGCTGTCAGAGCAAAGCGAGGGATCAGAAAGAAGGAATAGTGTGGTCTAAAACCCCGGGAGGATGGAGGTAAATTAGTGGCATCTGGGCTGGGAGTTGTTTGTTGTGTTTAATGATAAATGCTTTGTTTTTACTCCACCTTCTCACTGTCTCTCCCTCTCTCCTATACCCTTGGAATTACATCATTACACTTGCTGAAAACACAGAGAAACACAGAGAAAAGCAGTGGTTCTCTGCAGTGCATTAACGGCAGGCAAATCTGCAGCTGAAGCCTGTAATCCTGGAAGGAAAAGAGTATAGCATGCAGTTTGAGCTTGAAGACCTTCCTAAACTGAGCACATGCAGGGTGACTTGGTGCACTGTAGGATGAAATGAGTGACTGAGAGTGTAAAAAAAAAGGGGCAAGAACTTCAGCACTTCCTCCACTACAAGTTTTCATTTTATCAACTTATTTCACATAAGCCGAATAAGCTAAATAAGTCACTCTGGGCAACAACATATTAATCTCCAAAATCCAGCAGTGTCCACACCACCTATAAAATAAACTTTATTTATATACTATCTATATTGGCCAACTCATTGCCCCCAGCCTGACATCATGAACTTTGATTTTTTTTTTTTTTTGCAACAGTGGGGGCTGCTGCAGGGAGATACTGCATGTTCTGTACAGGGCACATGAGTTCACATGTTCACTGATAGGGGGCAGTGTGGTCATCTATTATTGTATGCCACCTGTGAGTTGTATTAAGCAAAGAATTCCTCCTTGTAATTCCAAAAATTAGGACTCCTGCTTATGAGTCACTTTAATTTTTGAGTGCATCTGCAGCCTATGGGGAAAAAATACCCTACTAACATCACTTAGTGTGCCCAGTTAAAGGAAGCTCTCTCTTTGATCTCTTGTGAACAATAGAGATTTACCACCCTAGATCTAAATGTGTGTTTGTATGTGTGTTTATCTTAATATATCTGCATGCATTTCCCCCTACAGGACTATAGAATAATACCCTAATTGTTTCCTACTTTGTATGGTAATCTTTGCGAACGTGTATATATGTAGTGATGTTTGTGAGAGTCTATGGCACAGTGAACTACAAAGAAAGCTTTACAGTGGGAGGGAGTGAAAGTAGGCCCCTGCAAAGCCCTAGGATTTCTCTACCAATCCTGCAACTGCAAACAAAGGCTTGTTGAGTATTAGAAGACACAGTATATGTTGGCACTCTGCAAATAGAGGCACACGCTCACACTCCGTATTTGTCCAGCAGGGTTACATACATTATTTAAGGGTTTGAAAAAAGCAACCCCAGTGAAGCATTATATGGCTGAGAGCTGAGGCAGAAAGCCAGCTAGGACAAGATACTGAAGGTTTGGGAGGAATGGATGGAAAGGTGTGATAAGCTGATGTTGGAGACAATAATGGTACAGTTCTCCACCATATAAAGTACATGATTTACAACCCTTTGGATTCCAGTAGATATACAACACAGGGGAAAATCTGTGCCAGTGAGGGGAGAAATGATGCAGTTTTCTTCTCTTGTTCTTTCTCCATTGACTGTATTTCTGTCTATTGATCTTTTAGAGAGAATATTGAACTGAAGTACTGGTTAAGATAGCCTTTTCAGTTTACAGTCATTTTCCCATTCTTTTCTTGAGCCTCACTCAAATACTAGATTGATAAATTACCCTCAGTCCAAAAACAACTTTCCGTCTCTCTCTCTTTTTCTCCTCATGCTGTTTTTTTCTGACACATTTATCATTACATATTTAGTATAAAAAAACTAAAAAGACTGATCTAATGAATGAATATAGTTATCTTCACAGTAAAAATTAATAAATGAACCTATACCGATCAGGCATAAGATTATGACCACCTGCCTAATATTGTGTTGGTCCCCCTTTTGCTAACCATACGTAACAAACTGCGATGCACTGTGTATTCTGATACCTTTCTATCAGAACCAGCATTAACTTCTTTGGCAATTTGAGCTACAGTAGCTCGTGTGTTGGATCGGACCACACGGGCCAGCCTTTGCTCCCCAC
>VUQI01048764.1:18152-40042 GCA_015106735.1 Paratilapia polleni | reverse complement strand
TTTTTACATTTTCCCAAAGCTATAAGAATCTATCAGAATAATCAAAGGCTTCATCGCTGGATTCATTGAAAATTAAAGTATTAATTTGCTACAATTGTACTTTAATCATTATCAGATAGGACATCCAGTCCAGCTGCAACATTTTAGGGGCTTTCCACATGGGAGGTGATGCCCCGCTCTCCATCCCACACCTCCTGCCACCACCTCATGTGTGAATAGGTAACCATGGCAACAGCACAGTAAACAACCAAGCCTGGACAATATGAGGAGCATGATTTCAGTCATTACAGTCTATGCGAACGACATGTTTTCCACTTTCTTTTAAATTACACTTTTAATACAAGCTGACATGGCTGCTCTGCATCAGGTTAATTTCATATAGAAACAAATAAATGTGAGAAAATTTCACCTCTGACCCTCTAGCTTTGTTAAAAACATCAAACCAAATCAATTTTACAGCCACTCCAAGTGTCACAATCTAAAGCCAAAATCCTGTTTTAGAATGACTTTTTCTATAACCAACTTTGAGCATCAATATCATTGGATATATCATAGTTCCAATAGCAAAATAGAGCCAATTAAATGTCCATGACACTGTAATAGAAACAAGCATTGGTACCCATCGTGACATTAGACCGTCGTGAGACAGGTTAGTTTTACCCTACTGATGATGTGTTGTTGCAATAGTAATCCTGCTCAGTACGAGAGGAACCGCAGGTTCAGACATTTGGTGTATGTGCTTGGCCGAGGAGCCAATGGTGCGAAGCTACCATCTGCGGGATTAAGAGTGAATGCCTCTAAGTAAGAATCCTGCCTAGACGCAGTGATACCATAGCGCTGTGGATCTTTGGTTGGTTGAAGGAGAGCCGCTCGTGACTGGGCTGGGGGACGGCCGAACTATGGTCGCCCCTCTCCAATCTCACACTCATGTTTGTGGAGAATCTGGTGCTAAATAACTTGTAAACGACCTGATTCTGGGTCAGGGTCTTGTGCGTAGCAGAGCAGCTAATCACTGCACTCTATTTGGGCGGCTGTGGCTCAGGCGGTAGAGCAGGTCGTCTACTAATCAGAAGGTCTGTGGTTCAATCCCTGGCACCCCTAGTCTGCATGCCGAAGTATCCTTGGGCAAGATACTGAACCCCACATTGCCCCCGATGCATTCATCGGAGTGTGAGTGTGCATGTGAATGTTAGCTAAGCGCTTAAGTGTAGATAAAAGCACTGTATGAATGTGCGTGAGACTGGGTGAATGTGGCATGTAGTATAAAGCACTCAAACTGAGTAGAAAACCGCTATATCCATTTACCATTTACCCTGGATGTTTGATCTATTTTCAGATAATTCACTGGAGAAAAACTACAAAAGTGCATTTTTGGTCAAATTTCAAGGGTCATATCACCCTGTGGGATAGGTAGCTAGTCAAAATGAGTTATCTCAGATGAAAGGTCTCGTTTTTTACCTACATTTTGATACCAGGCATATCTTCTAACCATGATTACACCTGTGTCAAGTGATGGGGGTCAGGCGGGAGGCATTTACTGATTTATTACGGAAAGACCCTGATGGGTCAACAAAATGTAGAGGAAATAGTTTTTTCATACACTTTAGAAGAGCTTCGTACATCTTAAACTCAGAGCTGATGATTAATGTGCTCAGCTACAAGTTTGAGAATTAGTAAATGATTGTTTTGTCCTTTTCTTCCTTGCCTGATTACATCAGGTGATGTGAATATATGCAGCGAGTGTGAGGCAGGTTGATGGAAACAGTGTCCGGGCTGTAGAGCAGTGTTTACGAGACACTGACTAGAGAACCTGTGACCTCCCTGACGCTGAGCAGCTCTCATACGCACTCTGCTGCTTCATTAAGAGGGACAATGGTTAGAGGGACATGGGCTGCCACTTCATCACTGGCTCTTTGTTTGGACCATTTGGCAGCAGCAGAGTTCAGCTGAACTCTGATGAGTCAGGGACAAGGTGGCCAGTCATTTGCACGCACGATGACACCGGTTATGTCTGCAGAATTCATTCGTCAGTGAGAGAAAATTTTGGGAAATTAGCACTAACCGAGTCTTCTCAATGCACTGTTGTTCCTCAGCTGCATCCAGATGACTTTCATTACATGGCACATTTTTAAAAACTAAACCATTTTAGGTCAACCCAATTTTGTCTCAAGTGGGACCAATAATATCACTGAATGGTAATGTATATTTAATATATTTTTTTTTGTTTTCTTTAAGTTTAAGAAGTACATTCCCAAAACATTCAGAAAATATAAAGTACTTTAAATGTTGGTTTGGGTAAAAATGCAACCACTTAGTTGCCAGGGTGACCATCCTTGTTTAAGACTCGTGACTATTGAAATATATTAGTTTCAAAGTTGTCCTGTCATGAAAACAAAACTGCCAATTTGTGTCCATGAACACAAACAAATAGATTACGTTTTAGTGACTATTTCATGACTTTCCATGAGACCCAACTGCTGTATTATTGTCTATTTACTTTGCTTTTATTGGGAAAAAATATCTGCAATCTTTTTAAGTCTTTGAACATTTAGTCAGCGCAAAACGGGCATTACACAAGGGCTGAAAAGTGCTAAAAACTGCAGTTCCCCTAGTGGGCACTTGTGGCTGACAAGTTGTTGGCTAACAACTTGTCAATCATAAGTCATTAGCCAGTTTCGCAGTCACATCCACCCATCACCCATCATTTCCAGCTTCAAAACACCAAGATGGTGACTGCAAACCTGGAATAGGACTTCACTAACCAGTGGTTGATGTCACTGTGGCTATGTCTCTTATACATCTTTTATATAACTTAGCACTCACCCAATTGTGGTCACTTCTAGCTCCAAAACACCAACAGTGCAGTGGCCAAAATGGTAACATTCAGGCTTCATAATGCAGAATCCAAAACTGATAGCACTGGCTACTTAAATCTTTTACATACAGTCTATGGCCACAACAGACAAACAACAGCAGCTGACACTGATAAGTTTTCAGTCAACACAGCTGGCAACAATGTTAACATCTGGATCGTTCACCCACTCACAGTGAATGTGAGCTGTGACAGCCCATCGAGATAATGATCTGTAAGGCTACAAACAAGATAACAGTATTTGGCTTTCATATATTTGCATTCCTTTAAGCTGTAAACAAAGACTGTTGGACATTTTGCTTCAGGTTAATACAAGATTATAAAATTAACTGCTGATTAATTGTGTGTTGAGACACTTATTTGTTAATCAATGAATCATTTTGGCTGAGAACAAGTTTTTGCTTGCAGCTAAAAAAAAATCCAAAGTTTCATTATGACAACCAAAAGCAAACTCTTCCAACGTGGTGCTTAAAGAATTCATATTAGACATAACTTTCCATGTCACATTTGGGATATATTTTCTATAAGGTGCTGCCAACATCAGTCAGTTTAACACTGAGTCACCAAACAGGAAAGTCAACAATGCCTCGAGCAAACACAGACGATTTAAACCTATTTATACCAAGTTTTTAAACTGCAAATGGTTAAAAATAAGTCAAGTGTTGCTGCTTTCACTCACTTCCGCATGTAGAGCTGCGGCATTTACTTACAAGACTTTACCGCAGGCCTGCTATTTATGCAGTAACTGTGTACAAATTTGTATATGTTTTAAGGCGTAACGTAGCTACTTTTACGCGGACAAAACCACTTAAAAGTTGAAGTTTCACTCCTGCGAAGCTTGCTAACTGCAGCTAAGCTAACGTGAAGTTATATCCGTCGGACCCCCACCCACAGAAAAATTACCAGCTTAAAAGTAATTTAAAATAAATATTGTAGCAAAACAACAAATTTAAGAGAGACATCTAGTTGTTCCGTAAAAATATGAGATGTAAATGTTGTAGTTTACCTCTCAAATAAATAAACAATCCCACCGGTAACTTTCGGCAGAGATTTAAAATCGACGCTAGCTTGAAGTTAGCTCAAGGAAATCGTTTATTTTTAAAGCTGCCGGTTAGCAGAGTGAGCTGTCAGCTGACTAACTGTCAGTTTTAACAAAAGAACGACTTACTCTAAAGTATATTGTTGTTTTTCTGTGGGTATTCCAGTATTTATCGTTGGTAAATCGCAGTTTATATCAATGACAGCTCCTACCTTCTCGAGCCACTGCCACCGAACTGCTGGTACGTTCAGGTGCTTCCTGTAAACTTCCCTTCCTCACCCGAGGCGGAAGGCGGAACTCTGACTGATGTTGTATTCAAGCTCCCCTGTTTTTATTACTTTTGATACATAAAAGTGTTTGTTAATTATATTTCTGTATCGGGTTAGTTTTAATAAATCGTCATTTTAAAAAAATAGAAATTAAAAATTAAGTGTAGTGGTACATAAGCTTTTATGTTCAGTTCACCCCAGGTAACAATATCTTTTTTTTTTTTTTTTACAGGTATCAATAACAAAACAGAAAGAAAGCAAAAAGAAAACAAGAAATCGCTGTATGGTCTATGTTCAGATTACTCAGTCTGAGGCGTGTATTCACCGTCTAAGTTAGAGCAGAGGCTGATTTCCAATCGTATGCTGAGATTTCAGTTTCAAAATCTTTGTTACATGCCTTTAGCTTATAATATGACCTCTCTGAAGAACAGGATGGAAAAAGATTGTAAAACCCATATGACAAGATGTCTGAAACACTTATCATCATTATTTCAGCAGGTGTTTGTGGAGGTGGAAATGTTTGTTTTTATTGATTTTTTTTTAACTAAAATGTGTCCAAAAAAAGAAACTAAAACTGTTTTAACATGAAGGAAATGCCACCAGCACACAAAACCAGCACCACAAAGAAGTTGTTTACCTCATTTTTAGTGAGGATGAACTTGATTTGAGATATTTCAAACAGTCTCTGATGGCACAATCAGAGCTCAGCTTAATGTGACATGTAAAACTGAGATTTTAGATTAATGGTATAGATTAACTGGTATTTGCATGTGTTACAAAACCCCACACATACAGACGGACTTTGTTCACTGACCACCAGAGGGAGATGAAGTACACACTGTTGGTGTGTTTTGTTTTGTTTTATTTGTTCTTTGTTTTTTTTGTTTTTGTTTGTTAGTTTTTTTTTAGCAATGCTTACAGTGAAGGGACATTTTAGATGCTTTAATACAACCAGAGAGTGTCATGGTATAAAGCGCTTTGAGTACACAAAAACTGAGTAGAAAAGCGCTAGTACCAGTCCATTTACCATTTACCATCTTTCTTTCTCATCCACAGAGCGCTCTGTTACGTCAGAAATCTCTATGGATTCATACAGTCCATACCCACATTTCCCTTTGAGTTATTAGAAGATGAGGAAAATATTTTCAAATTCAAGGCAACCTTAATATTAGTACCTCAGCCAGGATGGGGAAAATGGTCTGCTGGTGTTGTCACTGTTGCAGGATGTGTAAGTGTAATAACTAAGGAAATGTTGGAGAAGCCTGTTACAGGTGGAAGAAAGTTGCCATTTATCTTGTGTTTGACACTGTAAAAACTGTATTTTAAGCCATCCAAAAAAACTATGATTACTCCATATTTTGGATGTTGTTACACCAATGCTGTGTCCAAAAAATAACCTCCTACTTCCTTTTCCTAATATGTGTTCCTTGAATAATGCCATGAGGTCAGGAAAAATGTGAAGTGGACTTCATAAGGAGTTAGGAAAAGAGAATGCTCAGAGAATCTGACTGCACTTACACGAACCTGCTTCCGAACCTGCGGACGTTGTTGACATGGTTCTGCTGTGTCGAAATTATTTGACCCTTGGTGATAATCAGTTTAGAAACTGGATGGGTTGATGAACGGTTTGCATGCTGGTAAACATAGTCTCAGATACAGTGGGAAAAAAGTAACATAAAGATCCGATCACCTTCTTAGATTCTCTGGTGGTTTATTTAAATGAGTATGAGCGAATATTTGAGATGATCCTCTCTATTATCTCTTTAATAGGGATGAATCAGTTTGTTTTGGATGGCCTGGTCAGTGGTGGTGTGCTGGAGGTGAAGGGAGACCTCGCCGAGGGAAAGGGTAGTCGACCTTTAGCGGTAATGCAGCAGAAAATTAGATAATTACAATGCATGGCGCTCCTCCATTACCCTGTCCCTCCGGATGGCCTCTCTGTTTCGCTCACTTCACAAGCATTTCATTGCTTTTTGATCTTGTCACTGCTCTTTTTTCTTTCTTTTCCTCTTTGTTGCTCCCTCCTGCTTATTCTCATCCACCCCCATTTCTTTCTATCTTTCTCTCCCTGGACATGTGTGTTTCTGTCAGTCGCTCACCCGTAGCTAACCATGGGGGTGGATGCCAAGGACGATGTGCTGCTTGTCTCCCAAAGATAATCCCATTAAACTCAGGAATTTAATTATAGATTATCTCACACACTCACACACACAGAAGCGCATCCAGAGACGTTCACACAGGTGGATGTATGCACCTGCCTGATAATACTCTTGCATGCAGGGAAAGACACATCATCATAGGCAACCGTAACACACACCTAACACACACTGGCTTCACCCTTTTGCCCTGTCAATGTGTATCAGTGTCACCCTCCAGTCGGCATTAGCAGTTTCACCAGTCTGTTTTTAGAGCAGCAAGGACACAGCTCAACATGATTCTGCAGAGAACAAAGGAGGAACAATGAAGTTATAGTGAGCACAGCACAGAATGCATTCACAGTTCCTGTAAACTCATCAGTTTACAGGAATTTTCAGGATGACAACAGCTTGATGCCAGTGGATATGTGCTGCAGGCCGGAGTTTATGCGTTGAGAGTATAATTTTAACACTGAAAAATCATTGGAGCTCTTTGGTGACATTATCATAACTTATCCAAGTTACAACTACAAACAGATTAACAAAACTCACACAAAATCTATGAAAATAGCGCACGCTTGAATTAAGTTTTATTCAGCAGTTCAACCTTTATTGCAAGTTAGAATGCAAAAGCACCTCTGTTGTGTGGTACAAGTTGTGTAAGATAGTTTATTTATGGATTAGAGGGACAAAACTAACAACAAACAAAAAAGAAAAACAAAGCTAGTTTTTAGCTAGCATTTCTGTCATCTCTTATTTTGTAAAGAGGAAACATGTTTCTAGCTTTCTGCCCGTACTCTGACACATGGATATATTCTCCAGTATTCAAGAGGAAAACATAAATTTAACAGCACGCTAATGGTTAAGATGCACAAAAGATGAACTCCAGGTAAGTTTTGTAAAACTCACAACGTAATGCTCTAAAAAAATAATTTGTGCGATCCTGCAGTATTTTGTGTGTTGGTTGTATCTTTGGCTGTGTTAGAGTAAACTGATATAAGATAACCACTCGACAGTCAGTATCCACATTCGGCACAGGCGTGCGGACATTAACCGACAGCGAAATGCTGCTCCTGCTAGCACTGCTAACATTACTCACGCTCTGCAAACTAATCTGGTCCTGTATGTGTGCAATGTCATGCTGCAAAGTGTCAAAGATTTCAGAGAGAATCAAAATAGAATTCAACTATTGAAGAATGATTTGAACAGTTTCAAATGGATCTTGAATACACACACACAATATTTGTATGGACAGTGTGTTTAACCAGGTCCATTAGTCTGGGCTCAATTTTGACTATTTTTTTTTTTTTTTACAGACAAGTTAGTTGCTTGAAATTGCATTTATAAACAGCTCCAGATTGACGCCTTGTGATTTTATTTAACTAAAATCATAAATTTAGGTTATACGTGCTTAAAAGCACTTTTTGTAATTACCCTCTGCAAATTTTAACGGAAACTTTCACCACCAGGGGGCAGGATTTTACCAGTGGGTATGATGAAATGTTTTCGGGTGCGTGCTGCTGTTCTTTTAATTTCCAGTATTTCTTTTTAGCTCTTCCTCATGTTTCCAAGAGGCTTTGGCTGTTTCCAGACCACCATTAAATAACAATATGTTTTTGATGACTTGCCTGATTAAAAATAGGTTAAATCAACTCACTGCCCCATGTTGTGGCATGAATTGGTATTACAGGAAAGTACAGGCCAGCCATAGTTCAACTTCACTTGATATCTTTTCAGCACAGAACAAAGATGTTTTGGACATAAAGTCATAGCATCTGTTTCTTCACACTCTGTTGATTGCTTTGGTTAATTTGGGTGGTTTTACCTACTTTTTAAATGCAGAGATTTATAAAAAAGTACCTTTAAGCTGTCACTACCCTGTGATAATCACCAGTCATATGCAGGCAATTTTTTTCCTTTGTTCTCAAAAGGGTTTCTGTTGCCACATTACTTGCAGAGCTCATAGAGTTAAATTCAGAATGAGAGCACTAAAACTTACCCTAACCCTGACCTAACCTCAAACCCAACATGACCCTAAAACTGAAGAGCTATTATTTGGGTTTTTCAAAGGAAGTTGAGCCCCCAAAATAGGACTGTTTCATCATATTTATGTCCCCACAACATGAGCAATACACACACTGAGCATCATGATGTGTAAGTATGGTGGAGAAGGCTCGATTATGTAACTGTATATACATCAGCTGAACCCCACTGCAGCACCAGAGAGAGGCAGGGAGACACGTAGAGCGAGAACCGGTCCTCCCTTCATCTATTTTTACCTCCTCTGTCAGGCGACGAGCCTCTGCACCCCATCCTCATCCCTCCGTCCATCTCCTTTTAATTAACCCTCCTCTTCCTCTCTCCATCTCCCTTCTGAGTCATCTCCCTCCCCTCCCCCCCAACACACACTCACACATACATCTCACCCCCACCTTCTCCTCTTCCTCCTCCCCTCCTGTTTTCCTCTCTCTCTCTCTCTCTCTCATCGCTCTGCCTCTCCAGTATTTTCTCAGTCGCCGTGAAAGGCAGAACTCACACACACACACACACACACACACGGGCATCAGGTAAAGGCAGGAAATCCTCTCTTCCTCTTTTCATCTGTGTGTTTTTGCATCATTGTTTATGTGTGTGTTTTTTTTTTTTTTCCTGTGTGCTTCATGGCGGATGCAGAAGGATGAAGCTGGTGTGTGAGAAAGAGATGCTTCAGTTTTGGGTGCAACTGTATGTGTGTGTGAGAGATTCCGCTTCATGCATTTTTGGTCAGATGGTTGTGGTCAAAGTGTGTGTGTGTGTGTGTGTGCAAGGCCGGAAATCATGCATTTGTGTGCAAGTACTGGAAGATGTGTGTAAGTGTCAGTATTAGATGTGTGTGAATGCTGCATGGTTGTGGCTTTCAAAAATGTGTGTGTGTGTGTGTGTGTGTGTGAGTAGATGTGACAGGAGGAAGGAAATGATGTGTATGTGTGTGTGTGTTTTGACAACATGCACATTATGTGTGTGAACAAGCAGATCTTCCAGTCAAGAGTGTGTGTTGGTTTGATGTCTTGCAGCAGCTACAGAAATGTGTGTGTGTGTGTGTGTGTGAGTTGCAGTTTTAGGCGCTAATTTGTGTGTTTGTGGTTTGTTTATCTGTGTTATGGCTATGTGAGTCTATGTGTGTGGGAGGGGAGAGGGTTAAAGCTTTTAATTGTCATATCAAGTGTGTGTGTGTATGTGTGTTTGGTGGATCTGTTATCACAAACCATGCAGTTGAAAATGTGTGTGTGTGTTTGCATGATTTTGCTGCCTGCATTTCCTTTGATTTCTTGTAAAATGGCTGTCAAGTGCATGTGTGTGTGTGTTCGTTCATGTGAGTCTTGGCCGTAGGAACACTATGTGTGCATGTGTGTGTGTGTGTGTGTGTGTGTGTGTGCGTGATTCTGCAGTCAATTATGGTCGAGTCCTTGGTACTTCAAGCGTGTATGTGTTTGATGGAGAGGCACAAATATATATGTGCATGTGTGTGTGTTTGTGTGTCAGAGAGGTACAGGCTTCAATTTGCAGGTCCTTTGTGTGTGTGTGCATGTGTGTGTATTTGTTTCTGAGCGCTTGGGCAGCAGGTATATTTATGGGGGTGGGGGTGGAAGTAAGAAATATTAATTAATGGAAAAAGTGGAGCAGTAAAAATGAATATGGCACAAAAACGCATTAAAAATGCCAAGTGATTTGTTTAAATTAAATCTTATTGAAACAAAACATATTTCATAATTTTCCTTGTCTTACACTCAGCTTTCGCAGCACAAAATTGTTATTTATCAATTCAGGAAAGTGGTCTCAAGGGAGAAAGTAACAACCAATATCTGAAGAGAGAAAAGTAGAGGTTTTGAAAATACGTACGAATCAGTGAAATGAATATGGGTGGCACGCTGGTGCACGCTGGTGCACGCTGGTGCATGCTGGTGATTCTAAAGTGCCCTGAGGTGTGGATGTAAGGTTGTCTGTCTTTGTGTGTCTCAGCCCTGTGATGGACTGGTGACCTATCCAGGGCGTGTCCCACCTCTCGCTGGGATAAGCTCCAACACCACCACGACCCTGAATTAGAGAAGCGGTTTAGAAAATGGATGGATGGATGGATTTATGCAAATTGATAGTGAGATAAATTGTTGGTTATTTTGGTTAAGTTGACATTTTATATGAAGCAGTGATAGATCAGTGGTAGACAGATTTTACTTTGGCTGTTCGAACAAAAGTGATGAATGCGTCACGCATTCGTCTTGCTCGATGGTTACCTTCTCTCTTTGGCACATGTCGCAGTTGGTGTGTTGTTTTTCATGGTTTAACCACCAGGTCACCAGTGAGCATTTTAGGATTACGTTTCTTCTTAGCCATACACTAAACAAGCATAGTTATCTTCAAATAAACTCTATTACATGCATTTGACCTTATAGTATAAACACTTTCCTGATGAGTTTATGATCTCAGTCGCTAGTTTTAAGGCTGATTGAAAACAACATGAGGTTTATTTTGTATGTTTAGAGTCAAAATGGACTAAGGGTAAGCTTTACTGTGTGACTGACAAGTTGCTAGCCTATTCAGTGTCCATCAATTTCACAGTCAGCTCCGTGACATCTAGATTCAAAAAACTAACATGGCTCAGCTTCAGGCTTCACGGCAGGACTTTAGAAACCAGTGGGCGATGCCATGGTGGCTTTTTTAATCTTTTAGATACAGTCTCTACATATAAAGCATCACACCTCATTACTTTCTGCCTGCGTTCTTTCTGCACATGCCCTCGTTCTTGACGATAATGTGTGGTGACATATGTCTCTCCTCTCTTCAAAAATGGCACTTTCTAAGCGTAACTGGTCCTCTGAGGATTAGATCCTGTTCTAATACCATATACCCCTTTATATGGCATTTTCACCTGTATGGCATACCTAAATGGAAATATTTAGGGTGTAGATCAAGCTATCCAAGGACAATTTTCCCATAGACTTTTATACAATCTGAAGTCTTTTTACAACCATGAGTCAAAGAATGCCGGTTTAAGGCACTTCCACGTTGGCTTCACTTTTCAGACCTGGCATTTACATGGTAGAATTTTAGTTCTGATTGGTTTATGAAAAGATTTGAACCACCATCATCTACATGGGGCTGTTTATCCTGATTGCGGTGTTTATATGAATCTCAAAATGTCTGCAAGAGGTGAGAAAGACCTTTGTGCGATTGCACCTCGAAGTCTGTGACTCCCCGAGTCAAAGTTGTGAGTCAAGTGGTTTAACTGATTTAAAAAAAAAAAAAAATCAATCTTTTTTTATTAGATCAATTAACAATATATGATTCTATTTTAAATCCACATACTCCTATCACTTCCATTATTCATTTATAGGCAGTTTCATTCCATTTTCTCCAGTTACTTTTTCCCTCCCCCATATGATGCCACTTTCCCAAAATGATAAATCGTAATTCTTCTGAATGTAAGAAACAGACAATAATGAAACATGGCTCTGTTCTCTTCATATCACACCTGTTTCGAGCAAATAGGCTTTAACTAATCAAATGTATCACTCCATATTTAATTTCACCTGATAAACATCATGTTGCATACAGTAAAACCTGAAACTATCATTTAGGACCATAAACCCATCGGTAAAGTGTTCACTGAGAGCAAGAATTCTATACAGCCAGACATCTTTTTGAAACCAGAGGATTCGCCCCCTGCTGGCCATTAGAAAGAATGCAGATTTAAGGTACTTCTGCATTAGTATGCAGCCTTTATGACTGGGGCTTTTTCAGTTAAATCACTTTGATCCATCCTCTTCTGCTGCAACAGTTTTATGGGACCTAGCTGAAGATTTAGTGCCACCACCTGTTTGTCTCAAAGAACCAAGGCACAACACTAGAACATTAGGCAATTTGCTAAATTGGTACACTTACAAAGATGTTGTTTAATACGTTTTGTCCATGTCATTTTAGATTCTGTGAATGTATCCATCTATCTCAACAGTATATAATCTGTTTATACACTGTAGTGACTCAACTTCCCTTAAGGGACAAAAAGCATGATCCTGTAAGAATTCATAAAGGCTTGGTTTCTCATGCCTAATCCTAGACTAAATACATTTTCCAACTGATATCTTCAGGAAATTTTTCTTTTAGTGTAGGACTATGCTTGATTCACGACTGGGAAACAGGCTGCAAATATTAGGTTGAAGACTTGGTTCAAGATTAGGTTTAAAGAAGAAGTGCTTATGGCTAGAGTGAATCTCAGAGATATTAATACAAATCGATGTAAAGTCCTCCGAAGAGATGATCTGTGTGTGTTTCAGGGAGACATTTTCAGAAACTTTTTACCTCAGTCAAGGAGGTGTGATCAGTTGGGTGTGTCTGTTTGTTAACAGAAAAAGTTATGGATGGATTTATATGAAATTTTTACTAGATGCTGGGCTTGGAAGTGATTAACTTTTGGAGTCATTCCAGATCTGGATCCGGGAATTTTAGGACGGATTCTTTATAGGGCTGGGAACGTCACATCATGTCCTCACAAATACATGTTAAAAAAGGGAGACATCATCTTGATGTTCTCAAGAAAATATCTCAAACTAATCTGGATACAGATCCTTCTGGATTCAGGGACTTAATTCATGCAGCCTTGGGGGAGGTGATTTCTTGCCAAGTGGATGTCAAAATGTGTTTGTATGATTCTACAATCAATTAGTCCTTACTGTGTGTGTTAGCTGTCTGATGACTTTTAATATGGCAGCACTGAAAAAAACATGTCTCTGATTTCTTGGAAAATGGCTGTAGAGTGTGAGTGTTTTGGCAGCGGGAATCTAATATGTGTGTGTGTGTGTGTGTGTGTGCGTTTGATCCGACGCTTGATTATGTTGTGGTCTGGTGTATCAACAGTGTGTGTTTGATTTCTGCATCTCTGGCTGCCTGTGTGATGTGTGGGTGGACGTTAAATGTGTGTGTGTGTGTGTGAGTACCTGTGATAATCGCCAGCTGAAGCTACATGTGTGTAAACGTCGACACATTATTAGCATTACATACAGTATGTGTGAGACTGCTTCACTTCCAGAGTGTGTGTGCCATAATCAGCCTTCTGTTCCCTGCCTTCCTCTTCCTCCTCCTCCCTCCCTTCATCCCTTCATCTCCTCTCTTTTCTCCAGCCAAACAGGGTCATTTAATTATTTATCTCTGTCTCTTTTCTCCTCTTTTTTTTATCTCTCTATCTCTCTCTCTCACCCTGCCTCGTTTCCACTCACTCTCCATTTTGTCCTTCATCACTCCCTCCCTCTCTCCTTCCTCCTGGTCATTCTCTGTGTCTCTCTCTGTTTCTCTTTGCATATATTTAAAGCCATGTTTTATCACTCGTTCCCTCTTATGTATCTTTACTTCTTTTACTTTTTACTCCAATCTTCTCGCTGCTCTCTGTGTCTGTATTCCTTTTGTGCATGTCATATATGAACATAAATTAACCATGAAAATGTTAAAAAGGAGATTTTGGAAATTAATTGAGATTTTCGGTTAAACGATTCAGTACTGAATGTGGGCGGCTGTGGCTCAGGAGGTAGAGCGAGTCGTTTACTAATCGGAAAGTCAGTGGTTCGATCCCTGGCTCCCCTAGTCTGCATGCCGAAGTATCCTTGGGCAAGATACTGAACCCCACGTTGCTCCCAATGCATTCATTGGAGTGTGTGTGAATGTTAGTAAGCACTTAAGTGTAGATAAAAGTGCTGTATGAATGTATGTGTGACTGGGTGAATGTGGCCTGTAGTATAAAGCGCTTTGAGTACACAGAAACTGAGTAGAAAAGCACTATATAAGTACCAGTCCATTTACCATGATCATTGCATCTTTGCTTTTTCTCAGCTGTAGGCTTTGGGGACTTGCTTTTACTTTATAATGTATGTTTTCTATTATAGACTGTATATAAAAGATGTAGCCTTTAGTATGTGGACCCCCATTTTATAGCCTTGAGTTTGGTATTTTAGCTGTTGCCGTGTTTTTTTCTGAACCCAGAAAAATTTATCATATTTGGATGACAGGGTGGGTTGCTAAGGTGTCAGCTAATGATCGCTAGCTTGGTTTGTAAGCTGCATCCATAGACTTTATATAAAAGATGGATGTTACTTCTGGGTCTGACCAATAAAGAGAAGTGCTTTAATCCTGTATTCTTTAAATTAGCGAGTAGAGGATGACTCTGACAACTTCAAAAAGGAGTCTAGCTGTGTTGAAGTCTATGGGAAGATAGGCCTTGGCTCCCTTGATCAGTAAGCACTTTCCTGATGACTTTATCGTCTCAACTGATAGTTTCATGGCATGAACTTCATTTTGTAAATTATGATCCCTATTGGAGTCCAGAAGGGAGATAAAGCAGGGGATGCTTTACCATGTGACTGACAGGCATTAACCACTGAATGTGGAGTGTCGGTTTCACAGTCAGATATGGGATGAAACATCAAGATGGCGACGGTGAAACCACTTAGCTGAGACTTCCTAACAGGACGTCACATTGTGACATCACAGGGTCCATCTTTTATATATAGTCTATGCTATAGATTCACTCACTTCTTGGATGGCCTTTCAGTACAATTAAACGCACAGCAAGCCAGTTTTCAGATAATTACCTTAAAAATGCTCCAACACCACAAACATGATTGGAGGTCCAGTTGATTGACTCCAACTGACTAAAGAGAAGTCTAGCAGGTAGATAGCAGCTACAGTTGCCTGTTCACACCACCTATCACTGAAGGTCACACCGTGAGTCATACAAACCTTCAACCACATTTAGAGACCAAAGCTGTTGTAAACATGTTTATCTCTGCCTTAAAGCTGGACATTTTAACATAGGAGTCTATGGGGCTTGACTCACTTTTGGAGCCAGGCTCAAGTGGCCATCAGAGGACTTACAGTTTTTGGCACTTCAGCACTGCCTTCATTTTTCAGCTCTGGTGGGTGCCATTTGATTAAAATACAGTATATATGAGCAGAGAGAGTAGGAAAGAAGCAAACAGATGGTAATGTTTGCCACATTAGCCATGCACTGTGCTATAACTAACACTGCTAACACTGCTGTGAAGTGGGAAATGCCATCAAAGTCTTCAGCTCCTCAGTTGCTAGGAGTACAAGAAGAACATTAGTTACATTAGGCTTCGGGTTGTGGACCATTTTGAGAACCATTAAATTAGAGGATTGTTCATTTAGGCTGTCTGAGAACTTTCAAATGGGAATTTACAGCATCTCCAATTTGGCAAATGTACTTTACAGCCATATAGAGTAACAAATTAGCCTCAAAATGCTGTATATTCTAGGTACAGGGATAGCTCTGCAGATCTTATGTAGTGCTGTTTTTAATCTGATGTAAACTGTATCTTCAGTAATTCAGTCAAATTCAGTTTCACTAAAACAAATCAGGAGATCAGTGTTTCCACATTTCAATCCATTGTATTTTTCTCGCTTCATTCATGATTTGTCTACTTTTCCCGTGCCCTTCCTCTCCCTCATTTCTCTCTTTTTTTTGGATAATTTTCTTTACATCTAATTTTAGTCATTTGCATCTTTCTTGCTCTTTGATGCACTTGTCCCTCCATGCACATATTGCGTGCCCTCGTCTCTCTCTCTTTCCCCCATTCACTCTCTTCCCAGCTCGCCCTCTTTTGGTGTTTTTTTTTTCAGAGCTGGTATACTTTCTGCTGAGCACTGCAGTCTCTGGTAGGTGTGGTGTGTTCATGGGTGTCCTCCCTCTCTCTGCTGCTGCTGCTGCTGCTGCTGTAGAGCTTACGTAATACACAACAACGTGCCCAAACAGCACCGGGCGAGATGGAGGGAGAAAGAGAGAGGAGAAAAAAAAACAGAGCAGAGAAAAGAGGGATGGAAATGAGTGCAATAAGATAATCTTATTGAGGTGATGGCAGTTCAGGAAGGAAGAACATGTGTCTGTGGGTATGAGATGGGTGTATGCAGATAGCAGTGATATTAATGTGTGACTGACATTCAAATATCTTCATATTTATTTATTTATTGCCTCAGAGTATGAAACATAAACATAATTAGGTTTCTAGATGCATTAAGGCACAAGTCTGTTTTCATTTGCAGACTGTAGGAGGCGATAAACAATTTTTTTCTCTCTGTAAAGTGAGCAAAACCATGACTGGGAGGTCACACTAATCTCTCACAGATGATGCAAGACCTACATATCTGCAAGGCCCTTGAAATAATCTTGACACAATAATGCTATAATTAAATCCTCTGGCAGTCACTCAGTTGCCTTAGGAAACCAAGTTTCACCTCATGAAACTTTAACAGTTTAGATAAAATCTGGAAATTGCAGAATTTCTGGGCAGGCGTCTCATGCGCTGCTGCTCCACCCCGGGGAGGAACTGTTTGGAAAACTCTGCAGTACGGCAGGGTGGGGCTCCAAAACAGCACCAAAACATTAAAAAAAAACAAAAACAAACAAAAAACAGAAAATGAGTATAAGCCAGTAGAGAAAACCACCCACACATCCCAAGTGAGCTGATGCTTCACTATACTGGTGGCGTCTTATCTGCTTTCTCTTCTGCTGAGCACCACTTATACATTTTACTCCTTTTGCTGACGCTTTTATCTCCTGTGACTTACGAGTGTAAGAGCTGAATAAGCATAAATTTTCATAAATGCCGTAATAAACCAATGCCGATGTGAAAATGGGTGGAAATAATGTTTTTGAGCTTCTCAGAGGAATCATGAATGTGCCGATAGAGGAGTGCTGAACGAAGGAGTCAGAGGACAAGAGGAGTAATGTGACTTTGCGTCGGGTTAAAAGGAGCACACAAGGGAATTTATGTACCTGGTGGAAAAGAAGAAAGATGGCACGTGGAACAAAAAGAAAGAAGCAAATGGTGTCTGGTGTTTTCAGGAAGGTTTCACATAAACAAGACAGTGTTTGTATTTAGGATGTGAGTCAGAAAAACACCAGGGGAAATAAGAGAGGGAATAACAAAACACAACAACATAACTTGTGTAGGAAAAATATTATTCAGAAGGAAGATTTTTAACAGATTAATCAGTGAGTTCAGAAATTACTGTGCAGATGAATTGATAACTAAAATAATCTTTAGTTGGAGCCCTCATTTCGTGCTATTACTTACCACCAAAAAACTTCTAATACAAACATACAAACACAAAAACCTTTCATATTTTAAAGAACCACATAAAGTACATGAAGAATCAGGGAGCCTTTTAAAGATCATTATTTCTCTGAGAGCAGTTAGGTGTTACACTGGCCACAATGTTATGAAAGACAGAAATAAAACACCAGAAAGATTACATAAGGTTAAAAAAAAAATCTTGCACATGACTACCACACAAGTTCAAGATATTTATGTAAGACTGCAAGATGCACTTTTTCCTCAGTGAGGATGAAAGTTTTTAAAGCATTTGAGAACAAAGGATGCAGCAAAGATAGAGGAGAAAAGCAAAAGAAGAGCAAAATATTCTAAATATATTCTAAATGTTTGCAGATTAAATAGGGACACCCACTTGTTTTTTGTTTTGTTTGTTTGTTTTGGTTTTTTGTAGTTTTTTTTTTCCTGGTGTAATGCATGAGTTAGTAAGCAGCATAGACTGTATACAAAAGATGCCACCATGCTGTCACCCAATAGTTTTGAACCCTTAATGTTAGCATTTTCGTCGCTGCCATGGTATGACAAAAGGGTGAAGTGCTAAGTTATCACCTAAGGCTAGCAAGCTTGGTTAGGAAGTGGCATCCATAAACTGTATGGGTTAGGGTAGGGTTAGGTAAACACAGACACATATACCTGCTAATTAGTGCTAAGTAACAGTCCTATAAAATACAAGAATTTCACTCTCCAGGACTGGAGCACAGACTGTTTTTTGGACAGGATGTATTTGCAACTAGAGGCTGCCTACGTTTGCATTGATCAGTCAAAGTGTCCACAACCCTAATAATGATTAAAAATAAATTGACTACAGACACCAAAACCATTTTTTGTACCAGACTCTAAGCATATTATTTTTCATGGCTGATGTTGAGCATTTTGACATAGGAGTCTACTTGACAAACTCGATTTTGAAGCCAGCCTCAAGTGGCCATTTGAGGAACTGCAGTTTTTGGCTTTGTTTTCTAACCCCAAAAGTTGCTGCTTTATATGGTAACCCCACCCTAAATCATCACCTGAAGTCAATTTGACTCTTGATAGGACCATAATTTACACAATGAGCATGTTGTACTAAATAAGAAACTAAAACCTTCGACTGAGACCATAAACTCATCAGATAAGTGTTTACTGGGTTCATACATCAAGTAAGAAGGAGGGTCACTTTCTCATAGACTTCCAGAAGAAGTCATCCCTGCTGGCCACTGGAAACAATGCAGATTTAAGGCACATTAGCACTGGCTTCACTTTTCAGACCTGGAAGCTAAGTCCATCTCTTGTTTATAATTCTGTAAGCAAGGAAGATACTGTTGCTTTGACTAATGCACTGTAGAGAGATAAGAGGAGGAGTGGACAGCCCTTCCTCTGAGCCTCCATCTTTCTGTCAGTGCATTTGGAGAGGACAGCCTCGGTGCCAGGTTTCTGCAAGCTAGCAGCAAGCCAGATTTAGCTCACAGATCAATAAAGTATTCATACAGTATGGAGAGACGAGCACGGCATGAAAGGCCCCCTTTTTTTGATGTATCACTGCAGTTACAGCGCTGAGTGCCTGGACTGTCAATGAGAAGAAAGAGGGGAAACACCCACGGAGGAGAATAGAATTAATGAAAGCTTCAAATACTCTGGAGGTCATGGTAATAATGTCACAGTGATACAGAAATTAAAAATTCAACATCAAAGTGAAGTAATACATTTTTAATCTTGTGCTGTGGAGACGTTCAGACTCTCTGAGCAAGAAAAAACATTCGTTAATGTATTAAGTTAAAGGGTAAATGTGAGACTGAAATGTCAGTCAAAGAGGTGTTCTTGGTTCTTGGTGTGCCATATTTGCGTCTCTTGCCGCATAAACTGCTCTAAAAGTTAAAGCAGATATTTAAATTATGTTAATCATGTTCTATCATTTGCTTGACTACTCCAGCTCCCTCCTCTGTGGTTTACACGAAAAGTCTCTCTCTCGCCTCCATGTAGTTCAGAGTGCAGCAGCTCAGCTTCTTTCTGGTTTTAGCAGATGGTATCACATCACCACAATCCTGGCTTTTCTCCACCGGCTCTCTGTACGCTTTAAAATTGATTTGAAAATTGAAAAGAATACTTTTAAAACACGTCTGGGTCTGGGGTCTAATTTATTTTATTTATTTATAAAAGAGTCAAATTAATGTAAGAAAAACATAGTAATAAGAGCTGATTGAATTCTCTAAATACTAAGGAAAGGAGCTTCAGTGCTTCCTTTATTACCTCCTTTAGCAGAGGATACACTGGACCATCCTTTATGAAAGGAAATGAGATAATGCCGTCCCACAATTGATAGCAATTGCAATTGATAGCAATCAGCTATTGATAGCAATCAACATGAATGAGAAGTGGGGCAGATCATGTAAATGTTAATTATAAGTGCACTTTCCATTGTGTGCCATAACCTGCTGATATGTTTTGAAGCTTCAGCAACAGGCTGTAAAACACACAGCTGAACTCTGAACATTACACTGCTGTGATAACATCTGCTTCACATGAAGATGTTACCTTGCAATTTAAAAATAAAAAGCTCTATAAATAAGATTATGAGCTGTATTAAAGTGATCAGAGTGAATTTAAGTTTTATCAGAATTCACTCTGCATTATTTATGCCCTCGGTTTAAGTGTTTCTTTATTGCCAGCTTTTAGGATTATCATCAATTAATTTCATTTTAGTCACAGAAAGCCTTAACGAGGCCCGGAGTTCCACTGGAGCATCTCTCTCCAGCAGGAAGAGAAAATATGAGTGGATAGGATGAGCAACTAATTTCAATGTGACAAACATTTCATAGACTATATACTACCACCAGCGCATACCTAGAGATCCTCGGGCAGAGGTCTTGTGTCTGTTCCAGGAGCCCAGCTGAAAACTGAAGGGGACAGAGCATTTGCAGCTGAGGCTCTGGAACGACCTGCCCAAGCAAATCAGGTCGGGGGAGTCGGTCATTGCCTTTAAGTTGTGTCTTAAAACAAGCTTTTATGAGAAGCTTTCATTTCAGCTTTTAATTTGGTCTGAATTGTTTTTTGATTTCTCACATTTGTTACTGCTGGTCTTGAAAAACACTTTGCAACACTGATTTTGAAAAGTCCTACATAAATAAAGTTATTATTATTATGAATATTAATATAATGATTATATTTTCCAGTGGTGGTTCTCATTTATATGACCAACAGGAGACAACACAGCAAGAACTCATGGGGCGAAGTCTCTAAGATGCTCTTTCTGTAGTCCACCTTAAGGTGTAGTCCACCTTCAGGATATAGTTTCACTCTGCAGAATTCTCCATATTTTTCCTTGCTGTCGTGATGTTTTCCACTGAGGTCAAGGAAAAGTGATTAGAAACTGACGTAGGTGGTCATTTTTTTGGACTATCAGCCACGGCCGTTGAGTGCCGCGAACCAAAGATGCATGTGAAAGAAGAGCTACTGAAGGGTTGAGGAAGGGTCGGGATTTAAAGAAGAAACACCAGGTTCCTCCAACAGACCTGATGGTCTGTTTCACCCATCTACCACAGCATAGGTCCTTGTAGTTGGTCCAATGCTGAGGCTTAAATCTTAAGGCATCAACACCACAAACAGTCAAGCGATCCAGCTCAGTGACTCTAATGCCTACCAGACACAAATCAGCTGCAGTTCCCTGTGTCAACACACCTCTCAGTCAAAGATGCCACACCCCTAACTACAGATGGATCTCTCACTGTAGCCTACAGCTGTTATGAAGGGGGAAACTAACCAGTCTCAATGTTTACTGACATATATGACATACAGTATATACAGTATATAGAATGTATGAGTAGCATCCAAAAGTAAGTACTCATGTATCCACTGAAGTGTTTTAACATACAGATACAATATTTTGTTAGCGAAAGCATATAAATTTACAAAAAACTTCAAAACAGTACGAATGGCTTAACAGGAACAGCAACACTCAGAACACAAAACCAAATTTAAACTAACCAAAGGAAACACACACACACACAAAAACAACAACCAACCAACCAACAAACAAAAAAAAGCCCAAATCAAATTTAACAAGAAAACAATAATAATAATAAATGCTGAGTGCACTTGCAGCTTGCAGCACATAACATGTACACAAATGTGACATACTGTGTATCCACAGTATTATTTTGAGCAACAATCCAATCACTCTCTCCTTCCAGTCATGATTCCTTCTGTGTCAAATACATTTTTTACATAGTCATTTTTAATACACACAAATGGCTGTGAAATGGAGAAACAGCATTACTGTTCAAATGAAGGCCCTGGATCACAGCTAGCTGGTAACAATAAGTTAGAACCAGCTGGAAAAACAAAAACAAACAAAAGAAAAGGGTTGGCTGCAGTGGCCTATTTAGGGGGATGCTCATGTGGTCAAGCTGTTTTTTTTTTTTTTTTTTTTTTTTGTGGGGTTACTCA
>VUQI01048764.1:0-18114 GCA_015106735.1 Paratilapia polleni | reverse complement strand
GAAGCATCCTTCCTGCATTAGCACTGAAAGATTTTCCGAGATCTCTCTCCTGGGATGCAAGAAGCAGCAGTAAACAGCCATAGTCGAAGTCTACAAAAGCTGTGCCAAGGTCAGACTGATGGCTAAAAACCCCACTTAAAACCCTTTTCTGTAGTTTATTTCTTTATTTAAAATCGTTTAAAAGAATCTCATGTTCACTTAAATAAATCAGTGGTTGGAAAGATGAAGGCAATGGAAATGAAGCATTTTCAAATTATACTTTGGTGTTTTACTTTCACCTCTTTACATAAGATGTCATTAAACTCTTGCAGAAAAAATGTGCTAATGTATACATACAGTATGTTCCATACATGTTTAACTGTATTCTGACAGTGTTTGAGGGTATTAGTGCAGGAACTGCATCTATAATCTGCAGTCCAACAAAAACTGCTTTTTTTATCCAGTGTTTCAGTGTTCAGTATATATCATGATACAGACAAAACTGTGGACCAAAAGGGTGACCGTAAGAAAGAAAGGAAGCAACGTACCAGGCATAGTGTAAGTCAGTAGCTCCAGCTCCATATTTTTGTTCTTGGACTCTATTAAAGCAGCTTTGGATGGTTCAAAGATCACACTAATCCCTATTTATCTTATACTGGGCCTCAATGCATCTCCTCATTTCATTTCATTTTAGCTCCTCTCCTTTTAAGCCAGTTTTTTTTTCTGATTGGCTGCCCCTCATAAACACAAGGACTGAAAAGCAGTTGGGTGGGGCTTCTGTGCTCACAGCCTGAGCTGCGTGACTAAGACAACCATATTAGGGATATCCCCTTTCAGTGACATCATACAGAGCCAAGCTTGGAAAAAACTGTCTGAAACTGACTGTCCATGTTTAAGATGAATTCATCTGCCATAAATCTGTAATACAAGGAATACATTGGAGATATAAGGAATGAAATAAAGAAGTCTGCTGATGTAGTATGACACTAAAACATTTCAAGCAAGTTAAAAATATGAAAAAGAATTATGAAGTATTTCCAAACAAGTCCAAACCCTGTAATTATAGCACCCGCTCTCAAAGTTGTGCTCTGGTGAATATTCCTGGCTGCAGGAGGCTGTATGCATGATTGAGACAAAATAAAAGTGTTTCCAAAGCAATGAAGGAACCTGCCAGTGCAACACAGAGAGAAAACAGTGGGGGTCCACAAAGAAAGAAAAAAACAAGCTCTATCAGGCTTTGATACACAGTACTTGTTAGGGATCGGTGCCTCGCTAGTTTTGTTGACAATAAGAAAAATATAGAACATCACCATGAAACCAGAATAAATCAGCAGATTCCAGTCAGGATGAAAGCAGTGATGAACTCATGCATTATTTAGAACTCTACTCTCTCTCTTGCTGAAGTTTTTCTTTTTGCTGCTTCCAGAAACAGAGAAGTAACTGCAGTGTGTGTGTGTGTGTGTGTGTTTGTGAGACAATGCACTCCTCTGTGGTGAGCTTTGATTTTGCATTGATGTTGTTTGTCATCTCCCCTGACAGGCTGCTGTCTGTGTGTGTTTGTGTTCACTGTAAAAATAGATCGTTTCATCCAGGAGGTTACGTATTCTGTGTTTTTTCTCCTTGTTTTTCAATTCAGCCTGATATAGTTAAGGTACGGTTATAAGTTAAAACAGCTAGTAATAGCCTCTTTCTGTGCCTTTCAGGATGTCGATCATCAGCATCGTTGCCAGGGAGATCTTGGACTCCCGGGGAAACCCCACTGTTGAAGTGGACCTTCGCACAGAAAAAGGTGACTGCTAAAGAGCATGTCTGCAAATGTCGCAGGAAGAAAATATCCTTCATCTTCACTACCAGGAAACTTGCTCATGCTTATCATGTCAGAAATTAACTAAAAAATGGAGAGCTTGGTAGTCCAACGGCTGTTTCTGATATCAAATGACCTTCATTTGACCTCTAAAATGAAGACTGAAGCTGAGACTATTTGTGCAGGCTCAGTTAAAGCAACTATTAAGATATAACATAAAGCGCAGTGACAACAGTCACTGAACATTTGTCTAATATTTATGGCATCATTTGTTTTTTAGGTCTATTCAGGGCTGCGGTGCCCAGCGGAGCATCCACAGGGATCTATGAGGCTCTGGAGCTCCGAGATGGAGACAAGAGCCGCTACAAGGGCAAAGGTATGAAGACTCATCAGCTGAGCATGCATAGAAAGTTTCATTAAACCAAAATTTAAATCTGCATTAGGTAATTAAAAAACAAACAAACAAACAAACAAACAACAACAAAAACTAACTAACAGAAACAGTCCTGAATAATGCTGCGTTCACATCATAACAAAGGGTGCAGAATTATCCATTTCTATTTTATAAAAAGCCTTCAAGTCAACCTCCGAGGCAAAGTTACGAATAAAAAGTTGACTTTCAGAAAGCTTTCATATATCCAACAAAAGTAATGGCACGTAAGCCAGAGTCTGTTGTTAAAGTAATCATTTTAACACTTACACGCTAAGAAAAACGTAATATTTTAACCTCCCTTTTCTTTCTGAGAACTTTTAAGGATAGAGAACAATTTTCCAGACAGTTTTTTCTTTAATTCATTGTCTGTGACAGATGTGATTTCTGGCCGTTTGACACATTTTCTCACAGAGGTTCATTTCTGCAGCATAGATGTTGGGACATCTTATTTTCATTCATGATTTGGCATCAAAATACCTCAAAAAGCCTCGATAAACTCCTGCAGGTTAAACTTGGTAAATAAAACACTTTTGCTGCTCACTAACTCTGAAAAACTCACTTTAAACTGACCTGAAAACACACATTAAGGCTACATTAAATGCCTAATCCCCAAATATAAATGAATCCACTTATTTGGGCCAACACGGTAAATTTCACTCTGCAGTTAACTGCAAATAGTTGTTTTAAATTTGAAATAATTAAAATTTCAGTTTTGTTCAACTCTTACTGTCCACTATAGCAGTAAGAGTAGTGAATCACTTACTGCAAGCTATTGACCCTTAAGTATCGCTGACAGTGTCATTATCTATCAAGCTCTTCTTGCTTGTTTATTAGTGATCACCTGTCATCATAGACAGCGCCATTATTCTGCATTTAGCTCTAGTTTGGGCTCCAGCAACTGGAGAGAAAAACATGTAGTGTGTTTGGGCCTAGGCTAAGTTTGTCTGCTGTTTGGTTCTGGGCAAACAGTGTATACTCTGCCTGTTCTAACTTCTCCTTTCAAGGCATTTACTTACAATTTTACATGCAAACAGCCAAAAGAAGCTAAAAGGAACTTACTTTTACAGTGATGATTCTCAGTGGCGTTGACACACATGTTGTATCATCAGTGGTGATAAGAAAATATATCCAGAAATAATCTGTAGGAAAACAAATAGATTAAAATCTACTGTTTTTACCACAATTCAACATTTTTGTTTACAGTTATTTTATATGTTCATCTTACCTTTTTGTGACACCGTGCATTTGATTCCTTTCTTTTTCTACTTTAGGAGTTTTGAAGGCAGTCGGGCACATCAATGATACTCTGAGTCCAGCTCTTATAGCGTCTGTAAGTCATCAACTCACTTACACATTTTTCAGTAATTATAGTTAAAGATACAAGTTCATGTGGTATGCTTAGATTCTCAGAAGGCCTTAAATAGAGTTGTTCTTGTAAGTCTGGGGAGTTTTCCAGGTTGTAGCTTGTGAACATTAATCAGGCTGCCACTCAGAATTCCAGTTTTTAGGTTTTCAAGAAGATGCTGTACTTAGACTTTAAAGTGGACCTGTTATTTTTTACTTAATTTTCTGTCATGGACTGGCGCTTTTCTACTACTCCTACTGACCACTCAAAATGCTACAAGCCACATATACATATACACATATATACACACTGGTACAATGGTGGATGCCACAATTACAAATAATGAGGTCATGGTATGGACAAGTGATCCCTGTGTGCTAAAAGCTCAGACTGAAGACTGCTCTAAAGGCTCGGTTTCACAGTTTTTTCCATTCTTAGCTCTGTATGATGTCAGTGATAGGGGATATTCTTAATATGGTCATCTCAGGCGCAGATGCCCCACCCACCTGCTGGTCAAACCTTCTGTTTACAATCAGACAAAAGTTGGCTCAAAAGGAGCAGGGAAAGAGCCACTTTGTTTCAGAGAGAAGATGAACTGAGGGGCTGCACCACAGCTTATATGATGAACAAGGCTTATTTTGACCTTTGCATCATGCAAAGCCGCTCTGGTAGGAAATTATGGAACTGGAAATAAGTATAATATGTCCCCTTTAAAGAGAAATTTAATTGGGGCCATTTGTTCTGAATGTATTAAAAACTGCACACATGACACTTGTACATGACATCAGGGATGTTGTGGTAAAGCATCTCCACAGTTTATGGTCTGATTTAATTAGCTGCATCAGTTATTGAGGCTGAAAATGTTTAGACTTTAAATGTGAATAATTGTCTTGGAACAAAAATTCTCATCAGATGACAGCTGATGGTTTACCTGACTGATCATTTATTATTTCCAAAAAGTGGATTCGATATGCAGTAAATGTTCAAAATATGTCATGTTTGTGGAGTGTTATACTTTTTGAAGAATAAAGGGTGATAGTGTAACCCCCCACCCCCAACAAGCCTAACAATTAGTGTTTGGTGTGATTTGTTCATTCAAATGTGGAATCAGGATTTAACATGGCAGTTTTTACTTTGAATCTAACCCTGATTTTAATATGTGTAGTTACACTGCAAAAATAGTGGGATTTTTATCAGTAAGCAGCACTATAAATTTCTGTAGAAGTGCAGATTAAAGACTGTTCACAGAAAACTTTAATAATGATTTTTATTTCAGTCATTATTTATAGTTTTTAACAACAAAAAAGTCAACAAAATAATGATAGCAAAGAATTCATTTAAATGAAAAGAATCACAAATGATTGAGAGAAAAGGTGCAGACTGAAGAGTGACCCTATTTTAAGAAATCAGACAGGATTAGTAGAATTATATACTTCTAAGATGTAGCTGGAAATAGATTTGCCTTATGTAAGTAAGTCTGCTAGAGTGAATGCTTTCATTTGCCACAAAAAAGGTTTAAGATTTTGGGGGACATGTTCTCAGGTGTCTTGTAGACTTACCGCAATTTGACATATGCACTCTTTAAATGTATGTATTTGAGACTTTAATGCTGTAAGTTTAATATATATAGCTCCACTTGTTTTTCTGTATTTGTGTGTCTGCAGGGCATCAGCGTGATGGAGCAGGAGCAGTTGGACAACATGATGATCGAGATGGACGGCACAGAAAACAAATGTGAGTCGAAACACGACGGGAGCAAGTCGAGATGACTAACAGCACATCATCAGAGTCTAGCAGCCAGCTGGAAATCTCCCCTTTCCTGCAGCTCAGCATCCACTCGTGTGAAGTCACACACACATTTTAAAAAATGTTTTTTACCGAAGGCTCGTTTGTCACAGAGTGCTTTGCAGAGCAATGAGAGGCATAAATACAGATTGAGCAAAGAGATTTGTGTTCCAAACAAGCTTTGGCACAATCAAAGCAAACTCCCATCTCTAATAAATAAATGCAGTGCTCAATTACTATATTTTATAGTCATGTTAAGTAATCATTTCAGGCAGCAATATAATCAGCTCTGAAAGTAATGTAGTTTGTGAGAAATTAATTTGAGCCAGTACGGAAACCTGTCAGACTAAACTGCAGCTGACTGTATTTGCTTTCTGTCCATGTAGAAACAAACAAGATTATATCCAAAGAGTGAACCAAGAGGGCATTTTTTTCTGTATTTTGTCCCTTTCCCCCCTTTCTTTCTTTCTTTCTTTCTCTTTTTCTTTCTTTCTTTCTTTTAAACAGTTATACCTATTTTAACTAATTTTTAGCAAGTTGCTGATCAAAACACTGCTACAGTTTAGTGGATAAAATCATACCATTGGATGAAGACAAAAAGAAAATAGCATTAATCAACATAAAATAACACAGAATTTATAGTTTAAGATGAGAAGATTTAAGAAGTTTTTGATGTACATCCACGGTTGGTCCTTGAAAATGTACAAAACAAAAATAATGATCTCAGGCTGTATGTGGAAGATGAACATGGTCACATCAGCCATTTGTGGACTTTGGTTTTTTTTAACCCTGAATTTGCCTCTTTTGCCATATTGGTCTCTCAGAGGTATATTATATTGGACAAGAGGGTGGAGTAGGTTAGCAGGTTGCATCCATAGAATGTGTGGGTGCTTTGCCCAGACACAGACTTCTTCAACAGGCTGTTGATAATTAACTGCACAGTGATCCATATTATTTGTCAGATCACTGCATCAAAATGCTCCAAAGGCACCAACAGCACAAACACGGTTGAGAGGTCCAGTTTAGCGACTCCATTTAGCAGAGATGAAGCCTAGAAGACAGCTAACAGCTACAGCCACCTGTGTTGGCATCTACCTGTCAGTCAAAAGTGGCCACGCCCCTTTAATGTAACGCAACTTTAAGCTTTGATGGAATGTAAATGTAAATGAGATATGTAAAGATTCACACCCCCATACAGTAGTTATGAAAGGAGAAATTAGCTATGGAGACAAAACTATTTTTTGTGTCAGTCTGTGAACATGTTTATTTCTGTTGTAAAACTGGACATTTTAACATGGGATTTTATGGGGACTGACTCACTTTTGGAGCCTCAACTGGCCACAAGAGGAGCTGCAGTTTTCGGCTCTTCAGTGTTTTTCCAGTGCAAGAGGTTGTGGTTTAGAAATGATACAGTAAAAATAAAGAAACACATAAATAAATAAACATGAATCAGTGACCCCAATTACAAAGCATCAAAGTTCCTAAGACTACATGCCTTAAAACTGTTTTTCTGGGGAAGTGTTTTGAAGTGGCACATATTTTGCCAGTAAAAACACTGGGCACTGTGGACATTAACACTCATCATTTCTTCTTTTATGGCATGTCAAACAGCTCAGTTCGGGGCAAATGCAATCCTGGGAGTGTCTCTAGCCATCTGTAAGGCTGGTGCAGCAGAGAAAGAAGTCCCCCTTTACCGCCACATAGCTGACCTGGCCGGAAACACAGAGCTGGTGCTGCCAGTTCCTGTAAGTCTCAAACTCACTGCATAACACCTACAGTGCCGGGAAAACATTTGCACCTGGGATTTTTTTTTCCAGTATGTCACTATGTGTTTTCAAACGATGTCATTTGATTTCTTTGTTATATTTAGTATTTCCTTTTACAGCAAATTAACATACTTGTGCACACCACACAATTAGCTTCTGCACACTGACAAGAATCCTCAGTTTGTACTTGAATTTATTTTTTTTTTGTTTTGCTTTGGAAAGGTCTTACAAACTTTCTTAACCCTCTTTTCTTCCATTTTTATTGTCTTTTTCTTTTTTTCACTCCTCTTCAGGCCTTTAATGTGATAAACGGAGGATCTCATGCAGGAAACAAACTGGCCATGCAGGAGTTCATGGTGCTGCCAGTTGGGGCCGAGTCTTTCAAGTAAGAATTCGCCTTTAAAACCATCAACTGAACATAAAAGATGGATTGCTCAGCTGTTGGATTGATTTGATTTAATGCTTTGTTCTTTTGTTTTTCCCTCCCACCCTATTCTTGTATCCTCACAATCCTTCCTTTCTTTCTTCCCTCCCTCCTCTGTCTCTCAGGGAGGCGTTGAGGATAGGATCAGAGCTCTACCACACACTTAAGGGGGTGATTCAGGAGAAATATGGCCAGGATGCCACCAACGTTGGAGACGAGGGAGGATTTGCTCCCAACATCCTGGAGAACAGTGAGGGTAAGGAAGAGAAGGAGTCCTCAGATCCTCTACAAATATTACACATCACCAGTGATATTTGAGATAATTTACACTTTGGTTCTATTTACAGTAACTTTTCAGCTTCTTTAGTGCATAGACAATGGGTAGGAGGGTAAGTCAAGCAGGAATCAGTAGATGGTTCTGAGAAAGAAGCTTTGATTATGGAGCAGTAAACGTGATTTTTACTTTCCAAGTTAAATGTTTCTTAATGGGTTTTTAATTTAATTTGAGGATTTTAACCTCTGAGACTGTGTACAGCGTCAACAGTCTCCATCTCCATTAGAGGTTTGTGAAAGCGTGTCTCTAGCCTGAGAAGCTAACCCAGGTTGTAGACTCATTTGGGCCTAATCTGGGCTACTTTCAGCACTTACAGCTCAGTTATAGCACTCACATCAGTTGTGAGGGCCAGATGTAGACCAAATGTCATAACATACCGGAGATCTGACCCATATAAAGTGGACCTGTGACTCAGATGAGGCAGTCAGATTCATCCTGAGTCAACGCTGTCAGTCAAGGCCAAATGTGGCCCACGATTGCTGCAAATGTCAGCCGTATTTGGGCCAAACATGCATGTTTATCTGGGAAGCCTTTTAAGTTTAGTCCATTTCTTATTTTATATTTCTCCCATGTCTCTTTCTCTTCTCTCTTCATGTCCTCGTCACTCTTCAGCTCTGGATCTGCTGCAGACAGCCATTGAGAAGGCAGGCTTCACGGAGAAGGTGGTGGTTGGGATGGATGTTGCCGCCTCAGAGTTTTACCGTGAGGGGAAGTACGACCTGGACTTCAAATCCCCACCAGATCCAGAGCGACACATCACTGCAGAGGAGCTGGCTGACATCTACCAGGGCTTCGTCAACAACTACCCAGGTGGAGCTTTTTGCTTTTTCTAGTTGGTGCAAGAAACTCAAGCACTGCTTGGTTAAATGCAGTTCTTTATAGGTTTCAGTGTCAAAGGCATAAAAAAGTAGTTCTTGACCTGGTGATAAAATAAGTTAATATGGCATAAAAGATGACTCTGTGAAACCCAAAGAAAAATGGCTTGCCCTTTCAGCTATCTGATATTTTCAGCTGACTTAATGATTTGAACGCAGGACTTCAGGGTCAAATGCTTTTCTCTTCACCCTCTCCTCAGAAAACTGTGTGGTTTACTCATCTGTGATAATTCTGCTGCTTCTCCATTATTGGATGACTTTCAGGCTGAGTGTGATGTTCCAAAGGTGAACTATCTGGGATTTTGTCAAGGCACATCTCGGTGAATGGTCATTAAGTTTAAATATTTTCCCCAAAGCAGACAATTTCTGATACAGAAGAGTGGATTTAAAATCCTTCTATAGGGATAAAGTTGATAATAATGCCAACTGGATTAGGAGGAGTTGATATGGCTCTGAAGGAGAGGTTTGCAGAGAAGCCACTGTGAGAAGTGGCCACTGAGGGTTAAGTGACATTGGATTAAGGTCCCTGTTGCATCACTCTATTTTCAGATGAGGCTGGCTTTTTCTCTCGTTTCGTGATAAGAATGCTAGCACCTCTTCCCCTGCTGTTTTCAGCCACAACTGTCCCTTTTAATAAACAGTGTACTAAATGGGACCTATTATATTTTCCCCTATTTTCTATCATGTATAAACTGTTCCACTGGTGGATGCTCAAATTAAATATTGTCACAATGTAAATAATGAGGTTTATGTATGTACAAGTAATCCATATTAGCCAAGTGAGTTTTGTTTTTTTCTAGTCTTGGCTCTGTATGATGTCACTAGGTGAGAATATCTAATTTGATAGTCAATCAGATCTCACCTGACCTGAAATGAGGGTAGCCTTGGGCTTGTTTCTGACAGAGGATAAACTGATTAACTTGGCTCCACCAAGGCCCCGCATAAGATAAATAAGAGTTGGAAATAAGCATCATGTAAAGCTTGCACTTTAAAGCTGCAATAGTCCCTCCCACCAGATGAGCATGGGCATATACTACACATGGGAGTCAACGGAAATGTTGTTTCCAAGCTCAAAGTCCTCTGTGTAACCTATTGCACCATGTGTCTCACTTCCTGTGGGGATTTTTTTTCCACTCTGTACTAATCATCTGATCTGGTCTGAAAAGACCTGCGATTGGCCAAAGTTGTCTGCCATGGTAAAGTTTCTAAAGCCTGAAAACAGAGCTCAGAGGACCTGAAGGATTCTAGTTTTCTCTCAGACTGCTTAACTTATAATATGCTGAAATGTGAAACTGTTTTTTGTCCAATAATGCCAAAAACATTATACTATTAAATTATATTGTGTTATCGGAAAAATTACATTGTTGGGTGTTATTATTAAATCACTAACTATATACAGCATTAAGCCCTTCTACACTACTCCTACTGATCCTTAACAGGTAAAAAGGTTAAGAATCACCTGTCCCCACAAATACTTACCTCTCTTTCCTCATTTTCAGTGGTGTCTATTGAGGACCCATTTGACCAGGACGACTGGGAGGCCTGGTCCCGTCTGACGGCCCAGGTGGGGATCCAGGTTGTTGGGGACGACCTGACGGTGACCAACCCCAAGAGGATAGAGAAAGCTGCCGAGGAGCGAGCCTGCAACTGCCTGCTGCTCAAAGTGAACCAGATCGGCTCCGTCACCGAGGCCATACAGGCGTATGTTTGCTTTGTTTAACAGTAAACACAATAATAACATGGAAGGAGAAGGCCAGGGAGCAAACTTTCAAATCAGGCATTTCTTTTAAGAGGATATGTAAAAGTAGCTTCAGTGTTAAGGAATTTTTTCCAAAAACTGCACATATCATTTTCTCCCTCTATACAATAACTTTGCTTCATTTCTGTTGGACAACACATTTTGGTTTGATTTTCTGCACGTATAATTTTAAAAAATAAAATACAGTTTTTCTCTGAATACAAGATAGACTGGAGGATGAACTCTCTCTGTGTCTGCATAGTCATGCTTTCAGTTGTTTATAGATTGACATAAAACCACTTAGTGTATAACCAATAAGATATGTTTGACTTATTTAAAGCGAAGAAGCTACCAACAGGTTTCAAAGTTTCATTGTGCAACATTCAGAAATTCCTTGTCAGTAGTGACACTGGTGGTCATTAAGTGAACTGCAGTCAGCGCCCTCTTACTATTACTCGCACATGTATGTCTGCGTATAAAAATGGCTGTAATTCCTGAAAGGTTAATGCCATATTTTTGTTCAGTTCTTTGAATTAAATCTGAAAGTCACTCCTTTAAACCCATATTTATCATCTAACTTTTACAATATTATGCTTTGACACACAGCTATAATAACGAAAAATTGTGTCAGAGTACAGAAATATATGAACATATTGTAACTGTAAAAATCAGTCCAAGGCACTTATTATTATTATTATTATAGTTAACTAAAACCAAATTAATAATAAAAACTGTAGCTCAATGAACAAGGTTGCAGTTGTTTAGTGAGCTATTCTGATCTTACATCTGACAAATATCATCCACACTCTTAAAATAAAATAAAAATTGCAATAAATAAAACAATAAGTAATAAATAAACTAATGAAAACTGAATTAAAACTAAACATTTTTAAAAACAAAATAAAGTTAAATAAGCAATCCCACTGTGGACACTAACTGAAATTAAATTAAAAATAAAAATGAAAAAAACAAAAAAAACAATGAAAAATACAAAGCTATAATGATTCTGGTCCAAGTGGAAGGTCTCATTTTTAAAGTAACATTACAGTTCATTAAGACATTGGCAATCAAAAAGAATTTAGTATATGAAAAATGCTACAAATTCTTACATATTGAACATTTAAGGAACCACAAATAGAACTCATCACTGACACATTGTCGGCCTCAGTTTACTGAATAATACTTCACTGAGAGGTCAAAAACCCACCCTGAACTTGGACCTTGGATTGGCCGAACAGTTGTCAGTCTTAGCTGAGGTGACAGATAGAGGCACAGCTGTCCAGCTATCAGTCACACATGTGGAAATATAGACACACACACACACCATGGTGCCAGTCACATCGGTCGTTACCTGTCAGCCATGTTGACCTTGTGCCATTTACAGTAGATAAATGAAGGACAGGAAGTGACAGAAGATTTTTAGGAAGAAGATTAGCTGTCATCAGTCAAACGTACCGCTGCAGCTGGCTGGCACTGGTTGTGTACATGTTTCTGTATATTTGATGATATATTTGTGAAGAGTGCGTGTACTCCAGTCTTGAATGTGCGTGCAATCAATAACAGACTTAACAAACTGTCACTCAGGGTTATGAAGCTATCTGTCATGACAGTGTTGCTGGATTAAAGCAGGAGGAGAGGAGGGAGGGGGTGAGGAAGATTAAATGATAGAAACAGAGCTGATGACAGCAAAGGTGATGTATTACATCCATCACATGAAAAGCTTCCTGCATCATTAATCTGATATATTAGCTACTTTTTTATAGCTCACAAGGACCCCGAAGCTCTAATACACTTAATGTCTTAATCTTCATGTTGTTAGCAGGTTGGTGTGTTAGATGAGCGGCAGTTACAAATGAATTACAGTCAGATTAATTGACTTTTCCAATTAACACAGAGCAGATAATATATGCAACACAGGATGACATGAGTGTGGAGAGGGAAAATGAGCTATGTGCTCCCATGACCTTGAATTTCTCGGTTTTATGTTGTTAGTAGTGCTGCATGTTAATCTCCAACAGTATTTAGCACCCATCCCTCTTCAGTGTCCACCTAAATTAAAAGTAACTGACTCCTTGTGGTTGTTACCCGCTTGGAAATAAAGTTTTCAGAGATTTATTTTACTGTTGCACTTTAAGGTCAAGAGAGAACATAATTTTAGCCTTGCTTGAAGGCTAACATGTTCTTATCCCAGGGGGTCAAATGCTACCCAGCAAACATTTCAAGGCTGACAAACCTTTGGCTGACAGTTTTGTAGATGTCTAGTCTTAGTTGAATAACAGTTCCAAAACTGAAGTGCTGGCATCAGAGGTGTAACTTCGCTGTCTGTTGGATGTCCTTCTTGTCTGCAAGAACTTTTTTATTATCCTTTTATCAATAAGAACAAAATGAAACAAGCAAAAAGTTCTCAATTATGGGAAGAACAAGAAATCTTGCCATGAGGGACACTTGAACTTGTAACCCCTTGGTTTGGGCACCATCTCAATTAGCTCAGTGGGAGCTAATTGATCAAGCCACTCAGTTCCGGACAAATAAGTTCAACCTACAGCACATAATTTGCATGTAGATGTATATAACTACAGTATATAAACTTGGAGTGGACATACACGGAGCAATATTTCTTGCTTGCTAAGTGTTGGTCTGACTGGACCACTGTTGTGCGTGAAAACAATGTCAACATCTCTTCTTATGGTGCAGTTTTTGCAGCTATAACACAAGTGTTTCAACCATGTTTGTTGCATACTGTGGTGTCAGAAGCTGCTGGCATCTCCAATGGTGCAACAGCTGCAGCAGTGGTTTGTGCTATGAGTTAACATCTCTATTTTAAAGAGCTACAAAGTTTACATTAGGAGGCTGGAGGAGTGGTGGAGTACATTTGTTAACAGGATACTGTGGTTTGTTGGTTGAACTTTGCTGATTTGTTTAGTTTACTTTTGCTTTAGTTAAAACTACTTTGTTAGGTTTAGGAAAGGTTTAGGAAAGGTCGAGATGCCGGTTCTCAGCATTAACTATGCATGGTGAAAAGTGACACTTACCCAGTGTGTTTAAATGAAGGTATCCATATGGACAACTTAAGAGTGAGAGAAACATCTCGCTGTTGCCTAAACCTGGTGTGTAAATTGGTGAAGCCAGTGATTTTGACACTTTCCATTTATTCAGGGGAAAATATTGTACTTTTTGTCAACAACAGAGACTGGTGCCGATACATCTGTCGATATTAGCTATTTGCCCATATATTGGTATCAGCATTTATAAGGGCCGATAAATGAAAATTTAAAAAGTCAAGAAGAGACTGAAGAAACACCCTTCAAACATTTTATGAGTGTTCATGTTGCATAGTTTGTCCATGAGAGGGCACTTTGCAACTTCTCTGTGTTTGGAATGCCACAAACACAACAAGCAGCTGATCTGAGCAGAGTTGGGCAGAGTGTAAACATGTAATCCACAACTGGTTGTGACAGTAAAACAAGATCATTTTTAAACGGCACTGTCATATTATCATATTATCTTAGTAAGGACTCATAAATAACTACACATAACAAATGGTAGAGAAATCTGTTTATGTTTCGTGTGTCTGAAAGAAAAAAATATCGGCCGATATATCAGATTTTTAAATCACCAAATATCGGTAGTGGTTAGGCTCTAAGTATAACTAAGATGGTGACTGGGGTAAACTGCTAAATGTCAAGTAATAAGGAGGTTGGAATGCCAGTATTAGCTTTTAGCATAAAGTGTCATGTAACAAGGAATATTGGCATAGCTGTGGAATCTTTTAGGGTTAAAACAAATTAACTATTGTTCATTATTAAGCACACTCTTATAACTAAGAGTGTGCTTTGAAATAAAACTTTGTCTCTGTCCCTCAGGTGTAAGCTGGCTCAGGCGAATGGCTGGGGTGTGATGGTCAGCCATCGCTCAGGAGAGACAGAAGACACCTTCATCGCTGACCTGGTGGTGGGACTCTGTACTGGACAGGTACAACACACACACACACCTACACATTCATTTAAAAGCTGACACCAACTTTTAAGCCTCTTTTCCAAAGTTTAACTCAGTGTTAAATTGAAAATAAATACAGAAGACATCTTTTTGTTCTCAAATGTAAGGACTCATAATGAGACTTTTAAATACTTTAAAGCTCCTTTTTTCTTGCTGCCTTTAAAATGTGAAGTAATTGAACTTAGATTGAATATTTAGTTTTGTTAATTTGTTTTAAAAATGTAAAACCCACTGACTAAAGTTCACTAAACACGAGAAAACAAAGATATTAGGCTGAATCTTTAACTGTTTGAAGAGTCAATTCTCTTCTCTTCCCAAGAGCAATTCAATAGCAGCTTTTGTTGTGTTTTGTATTGTTTTCTGTCTGTAATTACACAATGTCCCCTGCTGTTGGGGAGCAGAGTTAGTCCTCAGTGACTAGGAGTGAATGGAGCTAAATGGATAAAATAAATTTTTTTATCCATTTAGCTCTAGACACAAAAGCCCACATTTAATTTTAGTTTTTGCAAATACAGTAACAGTAATATGACAGAATTTAAATAATCAATAATTATGACCTTTAGTTTTTCAGTTTTAGCTCATAAAATGTTAGCATTTTGCTAATGCACGCTGAAAACTAGACATTAGAAGTGTAGTTAAACCACAACAGAAACTTCCATGTGTCTAAGAAGCAGCTGGTTGTGGTGGTTAAAGGTGATCAGGAGGCTATTAGGAGGTGCTGCTTGCTTCATGCCTGAAGGGATGCCACGTTGTCTCACGTGGTGCTGTGACATCCCTAATACTTACAGAAACATATTTTACTACAATAACAACCCATAAAAATCTAAAATGGGGCTTGACACCTTCTATTTAAAAAAAAAAAAGACAGTTTCTAGAGGAAAAACATTTACCTCATGAAATTTACATTTTTGGGCTACAGCTCCAAAAGTGTCCAGTTTCATTCTGGACTATCATGCAAGTGGACCCCAGTGAAACCGGAGGTCCAGAGAGTGGGAGTCTTTGAGTATTTAGAAGTTCTTTGGTGTTATATTTTAATATCCTTTTTGTCACCTGCAGGATAATGTTTCTGTCTGTCTTTCTGTTGCAGATTAAAACCGGTGCCCCTTGCAGATCTGAGCGGCTGGCCAAGTACAACCAGCTCATGAGGTCAGTGTGCTGCAGACAGACGTCTCTCTCTTTTACATTTAGTTATGAAATAAAGACATTTCAGCTGCACAGTGAAGATTTATAGCCCTGTTTTTTACAGCAGACCTGCTGACCTATCCGTTTAGGTCAACAGATCTGCCGGTATGTGTTTGGGTTCCTTTTCATGGCTCACTTTGGACACTTCATAGAACTGAGACATTTTCTTTTAAGGAGAGTAAAAATGGTTACATTTTATCCCGACTTTGCCATACTTTACTACAGCTTGTGGATTTAAGGTGCTACGGTTTATATTATCTAAAATGAAGACTTCCTAAATCTAGATTTAAAATAACTGTCTAAAAATCATAGCTCAAACCTTTTCTTCAGTGTTTACTTGCAAAGCTCTACTTGGTACTCTGCCCCTCTGAATGTTTTGTAGCCACTTTTTTAGCTCCAAATCTGGAAGCAGCCTTATAGCACAGCTCCTCAGGTGCCTGCTCTGTCCTAGTGCTTAGCATCAGAGAGTTAATTGACATGACAGGCGACAACAGCGCTGGTGTCACCCCATGTGTCCGAGCCAGTCAGCGGCAGAGGGAGGTTGGAGGAGGAGACAGGAGGAGGGAAGTGGGATCGGCTCAGTGGTGTAATCCCATCGGACTGCTGAGGAGATGCAGGGGAGGTGGAGAGGGTGGAGGGACTTAACAGGGGCATTAATGAGCGATAAACGCTAATCAGTCCAGTCAAGCACGCACACACACACGTAAAAAAATATAGTAGATGGATGTCGTAAAGAGAAAACTCTAGGTGGCTGACCAACATGCAAAAGAAAAGAAAAGTAGGGTAGAAAGAGCATGTTGTCTTATTGTTCAAACATCTGAAAAAAAACAACAACAATATTCTAAAACTTTCTTCCATCAAGTAAAATAAAACAGATGCAGTTTAAAAACACAACTCACCATTTTATTATTTCATTCTTCTCATCATCAGTGAAGTGCTTTACCCATTTTACAGTGTAATAAGGAGCATTGTCTTGCATAAAACCTGCTGGGTGATTGGGAGATGCTCACAACAAAGGAACTGCTGAAGTAGGTTCTGATAAACATTAACATTCACCTTGCCATGTAGCTGTATAAGAGGTCCAGCTCCTGCTGCAGAAAACATCCCCCAAAACACAACCCCCCCTCCTCCAAAATTAACTGAGTAGAGTCTTCATATAGATCAGCAGTGTGTGAGCACCTTCAACATTCTCCAATGTGTATATAAACCATATCTGTCAATATTTTTACAGCTGAATATTTAGTCTCTAAAATTCAGAATCACTCTCAGTTGCAAAAATGTACTATTGGTCAGGGGACCATACACTGTGTATGAAATATGGGCTCAGTATTTTTAAGCCTCTGTGTTATCATTTTGGGTTTATGTCATGTTGTTTTTTTGGAGCCAGAAGTGACTATAGTTGGACTAGATGATGGCGAGCTGAGTTATCTGCTAACGGTATCAAGCTTGGTTAGCAAACTGTATCCATACAAGTATATTAGTGCTAAGTAAACCCTGAGTGTACCTTGCCTCTTGCCGTATGACAACTTGGATAGGCTCCAGCCTCCCTATGACCCTGAATTGGATGAAGTAGTTAGAAAAATAGATGGATGGACAGTGCTAAGTAACAGATCAATAAAAATGCTAGAATTTCACTCACTAAAACTGGAGTACAATCTACTTGGATGATCTGTACTGCATAGACAATATTATTTGACAGATAATTCCATTAAAATGCTCCAAGAGGCACTAACAGCATAAACACAATGAAGAGGTCCAGTTCAGTGACTCCATTTAGTGAAGGTGAAGCCTAGCATATACATTTGTGTGTATATACTTTATATATATATATATATATGCTAAGATTTACTGCAGAAAAAAGATCTTATATACAATTCAATTCATTTCAATTCAATTTTATTTATATAGCACCAAATCACAACAACAGTCACCTCAAAGCGCTTTATATTTTAGGGTAAAGACCCTACATTATTAGACAGAAAACCTCAACAGTCAGACGACCCCCTATGAGCAAGCACTTGGCAACAGTGGGAAGGAAAAACTCCCTTTTAACAGGAAGAAACCTCCGGCTGAACCAGGCTCAGGGAGGGGCAGCCATCTGCCGCGACTGGTTGGGGATGAGGAGAAACAGAAGAGAGCAGAGGGAGACAGGACAAAAGACACACTATGGGAGAGAGACAGAGTTAATAATAGCTAATGATTAAATGCAAGTGGTGTATAAACACATGGGGAGTGAAAGGAAGTGAAGAAGAGGAAATGCTCAGTGCATCATGGGAAGCCCCCAGCAGCCTAGGCCTATTGCAGCATAACTAAGAGATGGTTCAGGGTTACCTGATCCAGCCCTAACTATAAGCTCTATCAAAAAGGAACGTTTTCAGCCTAATCTTAAAAGTAGAGAGGGTGTCTGTCTCCCGAATCTAAACTGGGAGCTGGTTCCATAGGAGAGGGGCCTG
>VUQI01048758.1:24860-37791 GCA_015106735.1 Paratilapia polleni | reverse complement strand
TTCCAGATACAGACGGACAAACTGGTGATGGCTAACCAACTGGACATAGTAGTGGTGGACAAGCAGAGAGGCTGAGAGAAGAGCTAGAGAAAATGTGGAAGGTGAAGGCAACAGTGGTCCCCGTGGTAATCAGAACACTCGGGGCAGTGACCCCCAAACTGGGGGAGTGGCTCCAGCAGATTCCTGGAATGACATCTGAGATCTCTGTCCAGAAGAGCGCAGTCCTAGGAACAGCTAAGATACTGCGCAGAACCCTCAAGCTCCCAGGCTTCTGGTGAGAGGACCCGAGCGGGCAATTTTTTTTATGTACCGTATATAAATCTTCTGAGAAAAAAAACTCAGACAAGATTAAAGTCAGAAATTTACCATCAACTGTGTATAAAAGATGGAAGTAGCCTCTGTGACATCACCCATGGGTTTTTTAAATACAGTGCTAGCAAGCTTCATCTGCAAACGTCATCCACTAACTGCACGAGTGCAATACAGGGACACAAATACCTGCTGATTAGTAACAGACTAATAAGATCCCAGACTTTTGCTCACCAAAACTGAAGCGCAAACTTCTTGGATAGTCTGTACCATACTGCAAGCCATAATATTTGTCAAATAATTTCATTAAAATGCCCCAAAAGGCACCAGCAGCACAAACACAGTGGAAGAGGTCCAGTTCAGTGACTCCAATTTATGGAGGTGAAACCTAGCAGACAGCTGTTGACTACAAAAGCCTGTGTTAAACCTTAATAAAGTCTTCTCACACACATAGGAAAAAAAACTTGGAAAAAGAGTTTTTTTCCTTTTTGTCTGTGAACTTCATTGCTTAAAAGTTGGATCAACCTCAGACTACAGGTGCTGCCGACAAGCAGAGAACGCCACACACGTTAGTGAGGAGGCACAACATTAAGCACAGATATCCTTGCATTGGTCTATTTAGTTCAACCAAATCTATCACCATATTAAAGTCAGCGTGAGCTGGTTTCTCTGCGGCCTTTTCTCTTCATATTCCAGACATTTCTGACAGTGTGTTGACTCTGGGCTAAAATCACAAATATCTCCTTATCAATAAATTTGATTGCAAAGTAGGCAGTAAGCTATCAGGTTATCTACTGCAGATCTAATGCACAGCTGCAATATCTTTGCTGTGATGCTCCGACCTCACAAAATGGCACCATTTGGTTCCTTTACAAAAACAAAACCGACACAAAGATTTTCTGACTGCTTGTCTCATGAATTAATTTCTGAGAATGAATTGAGGGAGAGGTGGTGGGGTTAAAAATTCTGTAACTCGGGATTTTGGTTTAAAGTCATAAATTTATGAGGAAAAAACTGGCAAATTTATGAAAAAAAAAAACGGGAAAATAGTGTCGTTGGTTTTTGTTGGTCTAATAACATTTTGTATTTGTTATTGATCCCATGGATTCAAATATGTGAGTTTCTTTCCAACTTAACCTCCTGTGATTTTTGATTGGTGACTTTTGTGATTTCAGTTGGACTTGACAGTATTTAAACTGTAAATGTGAGATATTTATGCTTTCCAATGGACAGATTCACCTTTTATCCATTTCTGCTTCCAGAACACGATGAATCTTCCTCCAGACAAGGTGAAGATCCTCAGCCAGTATGACAATGAGAAGAAGTGGGACCTGATCTGTGACCAGGTAGATTTTGAATATTTTTTTCAGTCTCTGCCCACGTGTTCTCCTCTCTGTCAACAAGGGTTATTCTCTCAGCTGATTTATTCTTGTTTTTTTTTTTACTTGTTTATTTTTTTTTACTCAGTGTCAGGCTGAACCTGACACTGTTTTCAACTTTTAAGTCTTCAAAATCGGATGATGTTGTAATTCATACTTAAGAGATTTAAACCTTTTGGCTCCAAACTGTACCACCAAACCTTTTGGACAGCTTTTGAACAGCTCTCAGTCACAATCCAAACCTGAAGGGCCCTGTGGGTAATTTTTCTCTGTGCCATGCACGGCCACCAGGCTACATACTTTTGCACAAACTACAAGAGTTGTTTTTTGCAGTGTAATGCAAGACGTTTTGCTTGATAAATGTCACCACTCTTGCTCTATTTTAACGTCTTGTAAGACAGCTGAATACCAAACATAAGAAACCAACACATATATACACACGAGAAAGCTCATCAATATTGTACATCACCATAGCAACTACAGGATGGTCCACAACAACCTATGTGTTGATGAGGGAGTGATAGAAGACACCTGTCGCTGTCATACAGCTTCTCACTCAGCTTTTATCAAGTAAACAGTCTGACACATTTCAGAAACTGAGGGGTTAATTTGTGTAATTAAAGGTCATGAATGGAGCTGGTGCAGCTGAACTGGGTCTGTGAATGTAACTGCTGCATGGCGGTCGAATAATTTCATCCATTTGCATAAAAGAGGTGGTGTAATCAGACTGCCTGTGTGAGACCCCGGCTGAGCTCTGCCCTGCCTTCCCCATCGCTGCAGCACTGCAATCAAACATAATTAGAGGTCTGTGTGTTTCTTCTCTCCATGTTTAGGAGCGCTTTCAAGTAAAGAATCCACCATCTGCTTATTTGGAGAAGCTGAAAAGCTATGTGGATCACGGAGGAGTCAGTCGAAAGGTACAGTGGAGCAAACTCAAGTCAGACGTTTCAATTTCAAGTTTATATTTGACCTGAAAAATAAACTGTAAAAATCCTTGATTTTGACTTTTTGATAAAATTCTTGAGCTTTTTGTGGCAGGAAATAAAACAGCATGACACATATTTTACTGTAAGTTAAATTGTTTCTCAGATCTAATCTTTGAGATTAACTATTCACACAAATACTTGTGGGATGAAGTTGGCCCTCTGTGTTCAGGCACAGTTACTTTGTGTGCTGTGATTGCTGCTCTGTAGTTATTAAAGATTTCTAGGCTCACCTTAGACACCTATGTTTCTAGCAACAAATACACAAAGTATATCTTACTTTGTGTATTTTCTGTAACCTAAAAATATTTAAAATGTTAGTATTTAAGTTTTTTTTCCTAACTTTAATGAGATACAAACTAAATCCAGTCCTGAGCTTTATACAGTCATGTGAAAAAGAAAGTTTTCCCAGGACTCTCTGCAGTCCTGTGATTCAGTAGCTTGTAGAACCACCTTTAGCAGCAATAAATTGAAGTAACTGTTTCTGTATGACTTTATCAGTCTCTCACATCTTTGAGGAGGAATTTTGGCTCACTTTTCTATACAGTTATTTCAGTTCATTGAGGTTTGCAGTCATTCAATAATGCACAGCTCTCTTAAGGTTCCAACACAGCATTTCAATCAGATTCAGGTCTGGACTTTGACTGGGCCATTGCAGCACCTTCATTCTTTTCTTTTTCAGCCATTCTGTTGTAGATTTGCTGCTGTGCTTGGGATCATTGTCCTGTTGCACAACCCAATTTGGGCCAAGCTTTAGCTGTTTGACAGATGGCCTCACATTAGACTCTAGAATACTTTGGTATACAGAGGTGTTCATGGTCGACTCAATGACTGCAAGGTGCCCAGGTCCTGTGGCTGCAAAACAAGCCCAAATCATCACCCCTCCACCACTAATGCGTGACAGTTGGTATGAGATGTTTGTGCTGATATGCTCTGTTTTGTTCTAGAAGTCTTGTGGTTTGTTCAGATGCAACTTTACAAACTTGCCATGTTCTTTTTAGAGAGAAGAGGCTTTCTCCTGGCAAGCGTTCCAAACAAGCCATACTTGTTCAGTCTTTTTCTAATTGTACTGTTATGAACTTTAACATTTAACATGCTAACTGAGGCCTGGAGACTCTGAGATGTAGCTCTTGTTTTTTTTTTCTGTTTTTTTTTGTTTTTTCTGAGCATTGCACGGTCTGACCTTGGGGTGAATTTGCTGGGACTTCCACTCCTGGGAAGATTGTAGCATTGTTTTAACACACACCTGAATGCTCCAGACCTGTGTTTATAGAGGTGGTCACACTTGCTGATGATCAGTTAATCAAGTGCATTACATTAGCAGCACCTGGCTGCTACTTACTCTCTTGATTCCTATGGAAGCAATAAGGGTGTATGTTTTTTCACAGGACTGCACATTAGTCCTGCTATCCTAGCTACTGATCCATTTAGCTAACTGGAATTTTATCTTCTGTTTGATTTATGATTGTTTAAAGTGGTAAGGATGCTCTATATACATCATATTTAAATTCATAGACTTTACAAACGTTTTAATAAATGTATTCATTTCAATAAACAAGTGCTAGGTGCTCCAGGTCTGGTCTAAATTAACAGCTAACCTTGGCTAAAGCTAACAAAAACCAGTTAATCGTGATAAAGGTATTAGTGAAAAATTAGTATAGCAGATTGGCAGTGATTACCATTATAGCTTCTGATAGTGGAACTTATTTTAGTTACACAAAAGTCAGTTAAATGTGTATTAATGTTTAATCAGGCATCAGTGTTATAATGTAACACATTTATCATAAATTGGTTAAAAAAACATACAAGTACATGGGTAAAGCTCACAAGCACTGTGTGCTGCCCCTCAGCAGGCTGTCATAAGTTGGCCAATCAGATGAAAGTGGACTGAAATGGCTAGTTTCAGACAGATGATGAACATAGGAGCACATAAAGGCCAGTGTAGGTTAAATAAAGATTTACTTTAGAATCCCCAGCATCAATCACTTAATGTACAGAGTTGTGAATTAGTATAATAAGATCTCATTAAGCATTTTTTGACCTCATACTCACCTTGTATCTGCTTCACCAGTTTAAGAGACGTGTCCAGGAATCCACACAGATCCTGAGAGAGCTGGAGATTTCTCTGAGGACCAATCATATTGGGTGAGTCTCTCCCATGTGGGTAAATTATAATCATACAATTGTTAGAGATAAGAAGGTGATCATATCACACAAATTAAACTGGAACTTGAAAGAAAAATTGGAAATTTACATAATGACTGGGCCTGGTGTGTAATATGTAAAGATACACTCTTGGCTACGAGCAAAATTTTGATCATGAAGACTTCTAACTCTAGAGACATGTACTCTCTTTAGTTTTTTTTTTTTTTAAAAAGGGGGTCATTTTAAAATGGTGAAATGTTATTGTAATTAAATTTGTTTATCCTCCTGCAGTTGGGCTCAGGAGTTCCTAAATGAGGAGAATCAGGGTTTGGACGTTCTTGTGGATTATCTGTCTGTTGCCCATAGCACTGTCACGTAGGTATCAGCTTCAAAATGCTATTATTTTTCCTTCCCGGAGCAGTTAAGGCCGAACTGTCTCTGTCACACAGCCACTGAATTAAACAAACTAGCGCAAGAAGGTGATAAAAGTTCATTAATTTTTGTTTTGACTGTGACTCACAGGTATGAGGTGGAGACTTTGGACAATGGCGTGGTGCCCACAGACAAAGGCAAAACTGCAGACAAATCAGCTGAAGATCTGAGCAGAAGTGCCAGCAATTCCCCTACTCACAGTGCCTCGAAGACGGGCAAGGCCTTTACCATCAGGTACGATAAACACCGGACTGATGGTGATAAATGTGGAGAGTAGTCTGATTTCTTTGAAGGCGTGGACATTACATTAAAAACCAGGTTTGATTTTGTAATAAGGATTTAATAATGTTAATTATTGAATCATTATTATATTCTTTATTATCACTCATTATTTCATTCTGAAAAGCAGTAAGAAGTAGTGAGAAAACTGAGCCAAATCATCAAGTCTGTATTAATAAATATGTTTTTCACTAAAAATAGCCACATACCAAAGCAGCCCGTTCTCATTCCTGGGGTGTCAATTAGTACCACTTTATCTAAGCTGCCAGTGTGGCTAATTTACACATAAAGTGTCCTTGTGTCATGTGTGCTGTGACACACGGGCTTAATGCAGAAGTGAGAGTGATCAGTCATTCCCAGCAGGTCATTTGTGAATGAGCAGGGTTACTGTTCTTAACACAAACCGTGATCTTCCCCTAACCTTAACCAAGTAGTTTTGAGTGGCTAAAACACAAAATAAGGTAACAAAAAAGTAGACTGGTATATAACTCAATAAAATAGAAGACAGTATGTCAAATCAAATATTTTAATAAGGTAAAAACTGAAATCAAAATCAATCAAGTAAAGTAAATATAAATTTAAATGCAAATATTAAGTAATAATATGATATATGAAAAGTAAAATATTTCAAAATCAACAAAGCAAAAACAGAAAAATGCTACTGCTATCCCTCAAACCACCGTAGCTCATTGAAGGGAATCATGGTAAAGAGAAAAATGGAACAAATAAGACAAAAAAAACCCACAAAATATCCAGGTCTGGGTCTACTCTGGCTAGGTTTGGACAAGTAACAAAAGGCCTTCATTTTAGCAGGCTAGAGACTTAAAAAAAGAAAAAAAAAACAGCCATGCTTATAGTTGGTCTGTTATCTCTCAGCAACCATTATAGCCACAGTCGGAGCATCAGAGGACTGACACTAAAGGACATCTAGCACATAATGGGAAGTGGCAGAAGGCACCTGACAGCATTACATACAACGTGTTGGGATGAGACTGTGTAGACTATAGAGAGTGGAAGTGCCTTAAACCTGCATTCTTTTTAACAGCCAGCAGGGGGCGACTCCTCTGGTGGCAAAAAGACTTACAGTTGTATCTACAGTATGTGTCTATGGGAAAATGACCCTCTGCTCTTGTGCTCTATGACCTCTGAAAGCTTTCCTGATGAGTTTATGGGCTCGTTTGCTAGGTTCAGCTCATGTTGAATAAAACAAAGTTCATTTTGTAAATGATCATGGCAATCAGGTCCGGTCCAGTTCATCCCCACAGTCTGCATATAACGATGGGCATCATGGCAGCTCATGACAATGGGTATTATTTAAGGTATGTACTGCAGGTGCCACTTTTTTCGCAGGACATCTGCAGCTTCCTAAAAATAGAGATTAGAAGATGTTGAAGGTGTGCAGTGATCACATTGTCTAATAATGGACTTGAAATAAATTATTTTAACTTAAATTCATGATATCATCATGGTTTATTGGTATATTCACCCAAAAAAGTCCATCATACTTAAAGACTTTGGTTTGAAAATAGGGATTCAGTTATATTGCAGAAGGTGTTAAAAACAGCTCAAAAAATCTTCAGCTGAGCTTGATAAGCCCTGTATGAAGCAGCTATAAAATACTGTATGTAGGAGCCCTGTACGAATTTAAGACAGAGATGACATTTAATTATTATACTGATGTTAACTGTGTGATTTGTAATGGTTTGTGTACATTTGTTTTGATTTATATGGTAATAATTTAACAGTTATGGGGTGATTTTATTGACTTTTAATACTGGGGACCTGTTCCCCAGTATTAAAAGTCCCCCAGGAGGAGGAGAGATGGAACATGGGTATTTTTTGTTGACCATCACCTTTTTATGGTCTCTGAGGTTTTTGTTTCTGTTTTAATTTTTAGGGGACTTTGTAATAAGTTTGTAACAAGTATGCAGGGCTAAATTCAGCCTCTCAGTGACTTTTTAGTTCCTGAAGTTGCTACAAAATAAAATAGACATTCTATATCCATATAATATTCTCCTGTTATCATGGTGAGTCTTACCTGGCTGATTGAACTCTCTCCAACAGGAAAGCCCTGAGGAACTCGCGTGTCGTGAGTCAGAAAGATGACGTTCATCTCTGCATCATGTGTCTGCGTGCCATCATGAACTACCAGGTACCTAAAGCCACCTACACATCTGTGGACTGTAACTTCCATACATTTCTTACATGTTTGAGAGGAATGCGTGAAAGTCCATTTACAAAAGGGAGCAAAAATTCAAAGTCAGATTAGGTCATAATTAAGACAAATACTGGGTTAAAAATATAATTTTTTTTTCTTGAAAGTCAAAATTCAGCATTTAAATAAAAACTATGGACACATATTCAGAGTCTTTGTTTTTTCCTATATCAATATTAGGAGACAAAAGCCATAAGTAAGGTCATAATTTGAATTTTAAAGTGTTTTTTCATTTTTGTTTCATTTCAACAGTTCATAGTCTTTTCTGGTGGACACAAGAACACTGAAGTGTGATTACAGACACTTGATCAAGTCATGTGTCTCATTTACTCACTTAAATGTCTTCACAGCAGGTGAACGGCTGGCAGATTTTTGTGTTTCTGTTTTTTTCTTAGTCGGGGTTCAACCAGGTGATGAAGCACCCTTGCTGTGTCAACGAGATCACACTCAGCCTCAACGACAGAAACCCGAGGTAAAGACCAAACACAAGTACAGTTTAGAGCATTAGTTCTCGTAAAAATGCTTTCATATGCAAGAAAAATAGTTAATAGGACAAATTATTATTGTCTATAACTATCCAACAAAAGAATAGTTAATAATTATAATCGCAGTATCCCTGACTGAATCAAAATTGAATCGAATCGGGGATCGAATTGAATCGGGACCTTGTGAATCTGAATCAAATCAGTTCCGGAAGTCAGTAACAATACCCAGCCCTAGTATTTCACCAGTGCTTTAGTGTTTAAAAAAATGAAAAATACTCCACAGTGTCGCCTTTCAAAATATCTGCTTTGTAAAGATGTGAAATTATCATTTAGAAAAATAAAAACTACTGAAGAAAGGAAAAGATGCAAATTCTCAGGTTTTATTTGCTGAATAGTTGCTGATATTTGGCATTTGCAAATGAAAAATCAGTCAAAACAATCGACTATTAATTTTCATATGAACAAGTATGATTTTATAAAATAACTAAAACTATGAAATAACTAAATGTAGAGCAGTAGGAGTACAAACCTAGATTTAAGGAAAATACTACAGGAAAGTACTTAAGAAAATGAAAAAACTCCTCCTATAACATAAATGTACATGTGAATCTTCTTCTCAGGACCAAAGCTCTGGTGTTGGAGCTGCTGGCGGCCGTGTGTTTGGTGAGAGGAGGTCATGACATCATCCTCGCCGCCTTCGACAACTTCAAAGAGGTCAGACGGGTCACTACAGTGACGGGCAGCCGATGTGTTTTTAAGGGGTTTGGTTGGTATCTGAGCCACTTTAAGTGCTCTGTATGTTGACATTATTTTGAGCTTCTCAGGATGCGTCTGATCGATTTAATCAAAATTAAGACGAGAAAGCTTTCAGTAGCTGATGATCAGAGGTTGCTTTAGACTTTCTGGGCAGACTCAACCTTCTCTCTTCTGAAATTTCCATTTCAGCCAGAATTTTATAGTCATGGGAACATTTCCAACAGTGATCAGTAACCAGAAGGCACCTTCTGCACTCCTGACCCTCCAGCGATCGCAGATGCTCCAAGACCTTTAATGTGGATGCTGCAATGAATGTTATGAAAGAGACAGACTGCTGACACTGCCAACACTGCTCTTAACAGTGTTGTAATCTGTTCAAAGGATGTATGGCATTCAGATTATCCCACTGATGACAGAAAACATCTGGTTAAAGTGACCTCTGCTGCAGACATGTATTCAGCTGTCAGTCTGTTTGATACCTAGTTCTAACTGGTTTGTAGTTTTAGAGTCATCTACTAAATGATGACCATTGTTTGTGTTGCAAAAACACACACACACACTGAATCCTCCATTGTTTTTTTCCATTTTCCATCCATCCATCCATTTTCTTTTGGATAAACATTTATCCAATTCAGGGGCCTGGAGCCTATCCAAGCTGTCACACGGAGAACATGCAAAACTGGCCAGTGGGTTCAAACCCAGAACCTCCTTGCTGTGAGGCAACAGTGCTGCCACTGTGCTGCACCAAACTGAATCCTGTCATCCTTAAAATATCAAACTATTCTTATGTTCATTTCCTTCAGGATATTTCAAGTATCAGCTGCGATGACTCATCTTACATTCACGCATCTTTGTTAAGTGAACTGAAGCTTAACATAGAGCCATGTCACAGCACCCACATACCAGCAGGTTAGGGGGGAATCCCAGAACAAGCTGCCCCCCTCAGCTGCTCCTTCCAGCTGTTACCCTGGCCGTACAAAACTGACCGAAGAGGCTGAAATATGTGAAACAGTTGTTTCACCTCTCCTTGGCCTTCTCTCATCTTTGCCTCAGAAAGCAGCACCTGTTGCCTCCTGTGGTCCTGTGGCTGTGGTGACACAGAATGACAGACAGAAGCAGAAACCTGAACTAGGAGGGCTTATTATTAGTAAATGCTTTCTAAATGAGGTTAGAAAGCTGCCCTGCGACAACCTGAAACCCCTCAGTGGAAGGAGGAAATGCTCTTGAATGGTTTGGATCTTGATTGCAGATGTGATTTCCTTTGAAACAGCCTACAGCTCATTTTAATTTCACTTCCAGCTTCAGAAACACTTTAATGAGTTTTAGTTGGCTCTTATTAAAATGCTTCTTCAGTCGTTTTTATTTGCATTGAAGTATCACAGGTTGAGTCACATCTGTATTAAACTGTGGATTTCTCTAAGAGGAATGCAAAAGATACAACAATTTGCTTTCAGTTTTAAAGGGACCTTTTCTCCATTTCCAGCTGTATATGTTTTTTGAAAGGACTCTAGAGTGCCTTTGCATCATTTACAGTTTGGTGCATCCCCTCAGTTTATACTCTGTCTGAAACAAGCCATTTTAGCCCCTCCCCCTTTAAGATAACTTTCTTGTGATTGGCTGGCCCTTGCAAACAAGCAGTTTAAACAGTGGGTGGGCGGGGTTTTTGTGCTTAGAGTCAACGCTGTGTGCCTGAGATGACCATATATCTTTAGATTAGTCTAAAGCCTGATCCACCAAGCACTAGATGCCCACGGATGCTGTTTTCTGGGCTAAATCTGGTCAGCTTTTTAGGCTATTACAAAGACTTAAATTGAACCCAGTTTCAACCATGAATTCATTTGGCTGTGTTTAATGTGCACCTACCATTGGAACAGTGTATATATAGTACAGAAAATAAGGAAAGGCATAATAGTCTTGTTTGATCTTTGCCATTTCTTATCCTTTTATGAAAAACAGAAATGAAGTGATGAACATTGGTAAACCCCCTGGCAGCATCAGCCCTCGCCTGTTTGATTAGTGTGGCATCAGTTATCAGAGCTGTGACTTGAGTATCACCGTGAGCGGCGCTTGTTTTTGGTGCCGCAGCAGTGTCGGCATGTGTGTGTGGGCGAGAGCCGGAGGAAGATGGGGAGAGTGATAGAGGCGGGCGGGCGCGGGGCCAGGAGCTGGCTCATGTGTCCCTCAGTAGCAGAATGTGGGCTTTGTTTTGGGTTGTGCTGGCTGTCGGGTTGGCCTGCTGCATTATTCAGTGGACATGAGTGGGCAAAAAGGGGCAGGTAGATTACTACATGGCGATGGATGAGACAGGGAACTTGCTGACATGTTAGCAGTTATAATTGTGTTAGGAAAACACAATTATAATGCAGGCACATTTTCTCTGTTTCACTCCCAGGCAAACATGCGACACAAACACTGAGGGTTGTTTGCGCCTGCAGAGCAAGCCGTAATCATCCTGCACTGGTTTTATTAAAACCATTATTTCTGTTTCTCCCTGAACTGATCTGAAATTGTCCACAAACAGCAGCCAAATGATCCTCCTCTCTCAAAACTGTGCTATTTAATTATGCTGCATGTTTGCTGAAATCCAGATATTAGAACCACTGCATTATAAAGTGTAGACAGATATGGCTGTAATAATGTTTCTGTGTGAGCACACTGCCCCCGTGTGTGCACACATGGTGAAGGCAGCAGGCAGCAAGTCTCACCTAGGTGGACTTCACCTAGAATTAATAAATCTACAACAAGCACAATAAAAAAAGAAACTAAAGGGAAGGATAATCAGCAGCTGTTTGATCTGATGTCTATTGTTTTTCAGGTTTGTGGAGAGAAAAGCCGATTCGAGAAGCTCATGGAGTATTTCCGCAATGAAGACAGCAACATCGACTTCATGGTACGTGCACAGAAAAACACTCTTTTCAGATACACAGTGTAATGATAAAACTTTATTTGTATAATAAAATAAAACATACTGAAATTTATATTATTTTCGGATGATACAAATATTTTTTGCTCCAGTGAGAGTTTACAGCAGCTTTTAGAGGCAATCACAACAGAAATGAACAAACTGAAACAGTGGTTTGGTATGAACAAATTGTCATTAAATTAGAGCAAAACAAAGATTGTGTGGTTTGGAAACGAAAACTAACTAATCAAGTACATGTAATGGTAGATAATATATATATATATATATATATATAGAAAGGGTGTATGAGAATGAATTTCTGGGTGTAATGTTAGACCATAAAATCTGCAGGAAGCCTCATGCAAAAGCAAAAATAGCAAAGAGTATCACAGTGCTGAGAAAAACAAGCACATTCTGAACCACAAATCACTGCATATTTTATACTGTTCACTGGTTTTATCATACTTACTGTGTGGAGATATGGGGTGAACACGTACAAAAGCACACTACAGACACTATGCATATTATTAAAAAAAGAACAATAAGGACAGTTAATAAAGTTGGAGCACACAAACTCATTTTTAAGTTAAGAGCTGAGGGGAGAGTTAAATAAAAAAAAAATAAAAAAGTAGGGACAACAATGAGGAGCATGTGCAGAGCAATCTGTGGAGGGAATTTGTGGAATAGTTTGGAGGAGGATTTGAAAAGATGCACAAATATAAATCTGTTAAAAAAATTATGTGAAAAACAAAAACTTATAAAGTAGTATATGGAAGAGGCAGTGTGTTAAATATTTAAACTTTACATTTTGACACTGAGTGGATACTTGGGTTGCACACTGTAGGGTGATACAATGGTTGTACTGTACATTAAATATGATAATTGTATATAATGACATTATAATTAAGATTTTTGTATAGGTGTAATTATTAATTAATTATTAATTATTAATATAACAAGGGACTGTGTATTAAACAGGTATATTTATTTACAGGTAGTGTGTATGTGTATATTAGGCTGTATAACAAAACATATATGATGAGTTA
>VUQI01048758.1:0-23491 GCA_015106735.1 Paratilapia polleni | reverse complement strand
TTTTAAGTAAAATTTCTCCTTTGTGTGAAAATTTAAAAAAAAAAAAAAAAGCGCTAAAGAAAGAACAGGGGTAATTAGTTTTTATAATTGAAAGCTTTCAGGCTGAGCCTTTTATAAAATGACAGCTTTTCTTTTAATTAGACAGATTGTGTGCAATTATATATAATATGCAGAGTGCTGTGAATAAGACTTGGCAGTGTATTTCTAAAAGTTTGTATTCTACTTTCCTTTAAACAAGATCAGAACTGTAAAGACAACAGCTGAGGATAGTAATTAAAAGCACCAAAGTCTACAGAGGATTCAGATTAAATTTAATGGCCTCACAAATCTAAGTAAATTTGCAGGAAAGAAGTTTGTTTTATATTGCTTCAGGTGACAGGGCAAAATGTCTTCAACTAATCAGTCAATCAGGAAACAAATCAAAAATGCAAATTTCAGCTTCCTGGAGCCCAAGGTGCCAGTCTAATAACCAAAGTTAATCAGTTTGCAGTAATAAGAAAAGGAAAAGCAGCACATTCTCACTTCTGAGAAGCTGGAACCAGCACATATTTTCTTTCTTGGTAAACAACTAAAACAGCTCTTCAGTGGAGAAAAAAAGAACAATTAGAGAATCCAGTTTTAATAATTTTCAGCATTTCCTTTCCTCAGTCAACTGTAGGAACAACTGCTTAGTGTCTAAGGTTGTGTGTCTTTCAACTTGAACTTTGCAGAACTTTTAATTGGCCTCTTTAAACTTAAAACATTGGCTCTTAAACTTGGAGCTCAAACTGGAAAACTCTGGACAATTACTAACAACTTCACTGAGAGGCAGATGATCTGAGCTCACAAAATACAGCTTCCACAAAAAGTGAATATTAGTGAGGCTGTTGGTAAATGGCAGAGGCTGTGAGAAACATTAAATGTCAGTGGTACTTGTTCAGGTATTGTGTCAAATATTCTGACTAAACTTATGTAAAATATTGTGCAACAGCTGCTTGTATCAGCAGTTCAGCCTCCTCAGTTTCTCCTCAGCTAGAAGGGCAGTCAGGGGACGTGGACACAGCTGGCCAATCAAGACAATGAGACAGGAGGGGAAGTAAAGCTAGACACAAGACACTAGAGACAAGTGACTACCAAAATAAAACAGGAAATGAAGACCATAACTGAATGGGGAAACACAGATACGAGCCTTACCTGACACAGGAGGAAAAGGCAGAAAACACTGAGGGAACAAAACTAACAAAAATTAACTGGAACTAAGAACTCAACACAGAGGAACACACTAAGGAAAAACATGAAGGTGAAAATGTAACAATAAGCAAAACTAAGAATCAAACAGAACTCAAGAGTCCAAAAAACTCAAAGCACTGGGTCAAAACCCAGGACCATAAGCCACAATACACTTTAAATTGGCTACTGATATAAAAATTCATGCCAGAGTTGTTCAGAGTTGTTATGAAGGGTTAAACAGTTTTTGTATCTGGCTGTAAACATGTTTATTTCTGCTGTAAAGTTGGACATTATAACATGTCTGTCACATGTATGGCACTCTAATGTCAACATTTTGGAAATATAACAAGGAAAACCTGCAAGTAACCATGTTTTTTTTGTTTGTTTTGTTTTGTTTTCCACCCTACACTGTGTATCGACTCATTGACATAAAATGACAAAATATTTAACACAGCACTGAGTATAATTCAGTGCATCAGATCATCGGTGACCCATCGCGTGGTAGGAGTTTGGGTTCAGTTAACAAGACATCATCTAGTTTCTAAAAATATCTATTAAACAAGTGAAACCGTACCCCTAATCCTAACTCTAGATGGGTCACTTGGTGACCTGGTGGTTAATCATTACTAATCACAATAATCACACCTTTGTGCTGGACACTAATGTGTGTAGATGAGGCTGCTGCCTGTAACATAAATTAACTCCTTTTGCCCACCAGGTGGCCTGTATGCAGTTCATCAACATCGTGGTCCACTCAGTGGAAAACATGAACTTCAGAGTCCATCTCCAGTACGAGTTCACTCAACATGGCCTGGATGACTACCTGGAGGCAAGCGTAACCTTTGACCCCGTAGTGTGTTAACTGAAACCTTTAAATTCAGTTTAGACTCAGATGGATTCACAGTTGGGTGAAAATATTCAAACCTCTGTTTGCTTTCAGTTAAAATGTGTTGATTATCTTTGAATCCGGTCTTTTCTCTTTGTAGAAGCTGAAGTTCACGGAGAGCGACAGACTGCTGGTGCAGATCCAGGCCTACCTGGACAACGTGTTCGATGTGGGCGCTTTGCTGGAGGACGCAGAGACCAAGAACACCCTGCTGGAGCACATAGAGGAACTGCAGGAACACAACACACAGGTGTGGATGTTCAAAACACATTAACTACAAACCAAGCTGAAGGACAGTTTGTATTTATTTTCAACACATTTTCCATTAATTTGGCCGGGACGGCTCTTCAAATAAACCTGTAAGTGTGGATGAATACATTCAGGGTGATTTGGTGATTAGGTTTTATTGTCAGTGGCAGATATTTGTGTTCACCTTCTCATAAACACAACAGGAAATACACCAGGCTGAAATAAACCTGAATATTTACTAAGACCAGAATCTGACTATTTTAGGTCGTACTTCATCATATAAACATCAAAAATTGTGACTTCTTGTGAAAATAATTAATTACATAACACCATGCTTAAACAAAAACTCTAGTGACTGTACTCTGAACAGTTATAGCTAGCTTGTTAGATAGCCTTAGCTAAGTCTTATTTAGACATTTTTCTCCATTTATGTGTTGGATTTAAAGCTAACTAGCTTAGCTTAACAGAGTAGCAGTAACTTCCACCTCTTAAGCTTCTAACTCTGGTAAATTGATGATTTTTTTTGATTGATTAATCAGCCTCAAGCCATTTTCACTTTGGACTAGTCTTACCTGGAGACCTCTAGTAAATTAAATAACTAATGAGGTTGCTTGTGATGTTAACCTTATAGGAATTTTGTCTTTTTTTTTTTTTGTAAAGTAAAACTTCCACCACCACAGATAACCATATTTCACCAAACACAAAAGATCTGCAGTAATGAAGCACAAAATCAAAATATTACAGTTTTAGATAAGCAGTACAGATCTTGTTAGAAAGTACCCATTCACAGTTTAAAATCTTTTTTTTCATCTTATACTGAGGCTTGGTGCAGCCCCTCAATTCATTATCTGTCTGAAACAAGCTGTTTCAGCTGCTTCCCAACACTTTTTCTGATTGGCTGCCCCTCACAAACAGAAGGTTTAAACAGCAGGTGGGTGGGGCTTCTGTGCCTCAGGTGACCATAATATCGGATGCCACGTCCTGCAGAAGATCTAGGAGTAGAAAAAGCTGTCTGCAGCCTGAGCTTTTGACTCTGAGATTACTTGCACACACACTGATTTCATTATTTGAAACTTTGGCCATGTTTAATATGAGCATCCATCAGAGGAACAGTATACAGGTCCACTTTAAGGAAATTTCTACATGTCATTCCTTGCATTTTGGTAATTTAAAAAAATTAGCATTAACTAAGGAACACTTTGAGATATTAACATTTATTCAAGAGTATTCACTGAGCTAGTGTAGTATTAAAGTGCATTGTACTACAAATGGGAAAGTACATTTAGTAACTGACTGCATGGATTTTTATGAAATTTGGTTTCTATGTTTAATATGAGCACTTACCATTGTAACAGTACATACATGACAGAAAACGTAACACATAATAGGTCCAGTTTAACGTTATTTATTTATTTATTTATTTTTTGTGCTCGCTGCTCATTGTGTAAAAAAAATCTTTGACCCATGACCACTTCGCTCTGGTGTCACAGCTGAGCAGCAGGCTTCAGGAGAGCGAGAGGGAGGCGATGGAGAAAGTCTCCGAGTTGGAGAAGAAGCTCATTCAGACCACCAAGGAAGTGGAGCTCCTGAAGGTAGAGTACACCAATTTCGTGCTTACATGTTTTTCTACAGAAACAGAAACAGCGGCTAGCAATCAGATGATAGTAGAAACATTAAATTCAACAAAAAAGAAGTCCAATCTGTCTGTGTGACTCAGCCTTTCACTAAATGGGGCAGCTGTGACTCAGAACGCCAGCTTGGCCCTGATGCATCTATCGCCGTGTGATAGATTAAAAGTGCCTAGAACAAGGTGAAGGGGTGAATGTGGCTTGTAGTGTAAAAGATCTCTGAGTGCTTAGTAAGAGCAGAAAAGCACTATACGTATAAAAAACCGTCCATTTAATGTTTCTGTGCTTTTTATTTTGTACCAAGATGTTTGCCTCCTCTCAAACAACAGCAGTGAGAAGTAGTTCTTTAGAGTCATCACTGTATTTTTTTAATCGGGCTTCAGACTGACCCCTGTTAGACTTCTGTATTTTCTGTTTTAATGTGTGTATATTGTTAACTTTACAGTTTGTACTGTCTGTTGTCTGTAAAGGAGTATCAGGTCCACATTAAAAAGAAAATATTAGAAGTATTTTTTTTATTGTACCTTTTGCACTGTGTTTATGTGCTGAAAGAGGAATGATTTCCTTGTTACTTAAACACGAGTTTCACTAATTACTCTACACAAGATATTTTGTAGAAGCAGCCGTGTGAACTGTGGCAATCTGACTTGAAACAACACCTTTATCATCAAACTTTCAACTTTGTTCTTCTAAAATCCTTCTCTTTTTGTCTTAATGTGGCCCTAATACCCCTAAATACTTAATTATTATATAATAATAGTTGGTTGAACTCATCATAACTGTGATCAGCTTTTCTGATTACTCAGAGTTAATCAACTCAGAGTTTATGGTTAGACTCAGAGTTCATTGAACCTGCTTTCTGGAACAGGACCCAGTTCAACAAACACCCTGGATGACAATGCACCAGTGGACTCTGTTCTATAGAGTTGTTGGTATTTGATATCAAGTGGAAAAGCCTAACTTTTTTAGGATATGAACCACAAAGCCCGAAATATTCTGCAGAGGCAGCCGCTCCTGGTCATTTTCCTGATGTTTAAAACATGTGGAAGGATAAAAGCTCTGCTAGCGTTTTTTTTTTTCTTAGCCTTGCACAAACAGCTCTAGCTACTGCAGGAAGAGGAATAGTCTGAAAAAAGAAAACATTTTTTTGAGTAATCTTTTCTTTTGAGTTTATGTAGAGAAGAAAAAATCAATCGCTCAGCCATGCCTATATCAGAGTAACCTGTAGTCATTTGTTCTTTTCCATCAGGGTCCATTTAATTTTTCCCTGTTTTTGTGTCTGTCACCCACTCTGATGAACACAATAACTGTACAGAAACCTCACACCTACACTGCATGTCCTCCACATGGAGGAGGTGATGTGATTAGGTTTTTAAGCACCTTTCTGCATAAATTTGCATGTTAACAAGGTAAAACTACTTCCTCAGATGTTGAATTCTCTTTCACACATCAGGCTGATGATTTCAAATTAATACCAGACATGTGGCATGCAGAGACAAACATGTTGACATTAAAATACATCTTTGAAAATGGAAGAATTAATTGGCTTAATTAGGGAGAGACTGATTGTTCTTGTGAAGTCAAGAAAAAGCACATAGCAGCACTCACTGCAGGTACTCCATCAGGTGAAGATGATCTGATTAGATTTTGGTGTTGCAGCTGCATAAATTTGCATATTAATGAGGCAAAGTGCTGTGAGCATACATGTTATTTTGCCATGGAAATCGTATCAGAACTTAAAGCAGTACAAGTGAGTCTCTATCTTTTCTTATTTTTTATGCTGGGAAAAAAATGACTCCAGGGTGGTTAAAGTTCTGTATACAACACATCTGCTTCTGTGTTGTAGGAGAGTCTGCGTGAGTCTCGCTCCCAGGTGACTCTGCTGCAGCAGCGAGAACAAGAGAGGGAGCTCGAGCAAGAGAGAGCGCGAGAGAAAGAACAAGACACTCAGGCCCTGAGGGAGCTCGAGGTCAGAGTTCAGGCTCTGGTGGAGCAGGGCCTTGTCCAAATGGAGCGCTCCTCCTCTGGACATCTGGACGTTCAGGTGGTCCAGCACATGAAGCAGAAAGGTCAGCACTGTTTTATCACACCTTCAGACTGAAACCTCCACAGCTAAATAATCAGACATGTGCATATACATACACATATAGAAGTAATGTGTGTTTTAAACTGTCCATCCTCCAAGTTATACATTAAATGTGACATAAAACACTAGTTTTAGGCTCTATTTTTCTATCTTTTGCAATAAAGGTAAACAACAAAATCCAAAAGATATAAAGGAGCAAAAATATTTGGAGACTGGATTTGTCAGTATTTTTTCTCTTTACATTTTGTGTATGAGCAATTTGAGTTTAGGTTTTATGAGACGGATTCAGAATATCCCATTTTATTGACCAGAGGCCTGAACTACGAAGCAGGATTTGGGTTTATCCGAGTAACTTCAGGGTTAACCCCATGGTGTTACAAAGGTGGTTCACTTCTTACTGGAGTATATCATCATGGTAACTTATCTGCAGACATAACCAGCACACAGACAAAGCCTACATTTGAATTCAGTTTTTATAATTTGAGATACGAGATCAGTAGAACTGTTACGAAATCACCACCAACTGACCAATCAGTTCTCTGGAGAATAGCGTCACCATTCCTGGAGGATCCCTCGGACCTCTGTGTGTGGATCGTAAGAAGGTGTAAAGTCTTTGTGTTTCCCTGATGAGCATCAGTAAGAAATATCGATTCTTAGAAGAAACTTTATTCTTTTTTTTTTTCTTGTTGTCTTTTACAACAGTTTTATTGTTCTGTAAGTCTTAATATATGATCCAAAAACAGGACACCTATACTGTACTTGTTGACCTTATATAATTTTTCTACATAGACTAAGCCTACGTTTGAATTCTGTTTTTATATTTATTCTTACTCTCAGACCGGCTGCAGCTGCAAGAATAAAAACTAAAACTGTCTTATGCACATATAAACATTAATTTACTGAAATAACAAGTAATCCATCAGTTTCTCCAGTGTCTTAATGAGAGAGCTGTGATAAGAGAAGTCTTAACTTACACAGTTGGCATTTTTCCCAGCTTTCTTTCCTGGCTTTAAATAGGCTAAACTTTATTAATATAGTAACACTCAGGTTTTACAAAACAGTCAAAGCACACACACATGCATGCAGCTCTTTTAATGCTAAACTACTGCACAGCACTTTTGCTGTTACACACACTAACATACCACTGATTTGTCTGCAGCAGCTATGTTGCTTTCAGTCTGTATTATGTGTTTAACCTCTTTAGATTTCTTTCTAAGATTAGAGTTTTATCCATGTAAAATCAGCTGCTCTGCTGCCAGTAGACCTGTCCATTTTTCTGACTAAGTAAAGCCGGACAAGAAAAGACATCCTGGGTATGCTGAACTTGCTTCGTAGTACAGACTGAATTTATTAACCACACCACTGACAACAAATAGCTAGTTTAAGTAGTTCTGTTTCCTGTAGAGTACTAAAATAGGACAACTCTCATACCCTCAGAGTGATCGTAGGGTCTGAATTGTCACTGCTTTAAGGGAAATATTGATATTTAGGTTTTTTTTTTTATTGATTGATTAAACAATAGATAACTAAAAAGTTATAAAGGGATTATTTTTGAAAATAATATTTTTGAGTCTTTGCTTTAATTTAGATTCAGAACTGTACTGTTTGAGCCATCCTTACTGATGTATGGTCAGTTGGGACAAATGATCATTTGGGTCATTTGAAAAAAAAGAAAATGTAGAAAAATTAGAGCATTGTTTGTTTCCCTGACAGCTGAAGATGAAGTAGATACAGGGAACAACCTTCAGGCCGTTCCCACATCCTCAGAGTCCACAGCAGAAGCTTCTCCACAGTCAGCAGCTGTACAAGCTCCTCCTCCTCCTCCACTTCCACCTCCATCCTCAATCACAGCTCTACCTCCTCCTCCTCCTCCTCCACCACCGGCACCTCCCTTGCTGCCTCCTGGAGGTGATACGACCCAGCCTGTGACTGGAGGGAGCTCAGGTGAGTCCACAGTCAGTGCAAAATTAAGGTCTTAGAAAGTTTTTAGAAACATTTTGAATCTTAAAGAAGAGACTTTTTTTTACAACAAACTTGAAAATGAGGAATGATTACAGGAAGCAAAAACCTATGTGAGGTTTCTTGAAGTTTCCCAACTCTTATCAAACTGCTTGTAGAGGCCTGAAAATGTTAAACTTTAGAGCAAATCAAGAAATATCACAGAGAGTGGGAAAAATGCAAGAACATCATGTTAAAGAAGTTCGATTTTTTTATTATTCCTGCCGTGGTAATCACCTTTCAAATCCACTTTGGGAAGTCCTGATTAAGATTTTGGTGTCTTTTCCTGTGAAACCAACAATCAGGAGTTAATCCGACACAATATTTAGGAAGATATCAGTGTCACAATATGAGCACTTCTCTTACAGACTGTAAAAAGAAGAGGCCCATTCAAACCAAATACCGCATGCCGCTGTTCAACTGGCAGGCCCTCAAATCCAACCAGGTGGCTGGAACAATCTTCAACGAGCTGGACGACGAGCACATCATAGAGGTTTGTTTATGTTTCCACTGCTGTCCTCTAAACATCTGGAGCTGGGTTTCTGCACAGGCTGTATTTAAAAGATTGATGCAGCCACCATGATGGCACCCATTGATTTTGGGCTCTACATTTTGGAGCCTCAATTTGGATTGAGAGGGTGGCGTGCTAGCTAGCTTGGTTAGCAAGCTGTACAATAAACTGTACAAGTGCAATACACAGTACAATACACATAATTCAGTTTGATTAAATTTTATTTTTATAGGGCCAGATCACAACAACAGTCGCCTCAAGGCGCTTTATATTGTAAGATAAAGACCCTACAATGTTAGAGAGAAAACTGCAACAATCAGACGACTCCCTATGAGCAAGCACTTGGCAACAGAAGGAAAAACTCCCTTTTAACAGGAAGAAACCTCCGGCAGAACCAGGTTCAGGGAGGGGCAGCCATCTGCCGTGACCAGTTGGGGGTGATATTACTTGCTAATTAGTGCTAAGTAACAGATTAAATACTAAAACGACTACAACTAGAACACAAGTTTCTTGGTCGGTCTGTTTGTCAGATAATTTCATTAAAAATGCTCCAAAAGGCTCCAAAACCACAAACACTGTGGAGATGTCCATTTCAGTAACTTGAATCAGTGGAAACGAAGACTAGCAGTCAGTCAGCCAGAAGGAGGAAGCTATCCATGAGATCAAAACTGTCTTTGTAACTGGCTGTAAACATGCTATTTAATGCTGGAAAGTTGTACATTTTAACATGGGAGTCGATGGGGATTCACTTGCTTTTGGAGCCAGCCTCAAGTGGCCACTAGTGGTACTGCAGTTTTTGGTACTTTTCCATTTGCTGAATTTTCAACCCTGGAGGTTGTGGCTTTGGATTTAATCCAAATGTGTTGGAAATTTTCAGGAGAAAATCTGATAAATAAAATGTTATTGCATTTTACTGAAGTGAACTGCAGTAACATTTTATCCATAACACCTAGTTAATTTGGTGTCAGTTAGTGTAATAAACAGCAGGTGGAGCCAGTTCTCCAGTCAGGTCCATCAAACTAAGGCAGAAGAAGTTATAACTCTTATTTTTTGTCATTTTCATTCAGGGCAGGGTTTTAATATTTTACACAAATGTGCGTAAAACTGTTGGATTTTTAAATATTTTTAATGAATTAAAAAATAAAATAAAATAAATGTTTTCTCTTTGCTTTAGTTGCCTGTTGTCTAAAGCCACAAACTAAACGCAGCCAAACAAAGAGCACTATCATTCCTATTCCTAATAAGACAATACTTGTCCATTTATTTTAAGTGACCTGGGAATGAACATAATGGCACCAACAATTGTCTTATCGTGAGAATTTGCATGTGTTCTACATCTTTTTTTATTCCAGGAATTATCTCTATGAATATCCTTTCATTTTGGCCTTTAACAAAGTTTGAACATTTGTGTCCATTATTTGGAAACCTTTTTGAGTGTATTAAAAAGACATTGTTAAAAAGAAAGGGAAAATAATCTTAGGGACCCTTTCTAGAACATTTTAAATATCTGACGTTACACAGTAATTCTTCCCTTCCCTCAGCGGTCCCCGGCTTCATCACAAAATAGTTTTAGTCACAAATAAGCAGGAAAACATCTGTCATGCTGGTGATTTACAGTAAAAAAAACAAAAAAAAAACAGTAGATTGTGAGAGTTGTGAAGTAGCTGTAGTTTCCTCTTCCTCGTAATCATGTCCTCATAATCCCTGTGTATTTCCATCTTTTTCTGTATTTGAATTCTGTTATTAGGAGCTAAACATGGCTGCCTTTGAGGAGCAATTTAAGACCAAAGCCCAGTCCACCCCTGTAGATCTGGGCACTTTAAAGATGAAAATGACCCATAAGAGTCCCAGTAAAGTGTCTCTAATGGAGCCCAACAGGGCCAAAAACCTGGCCATCACCCTGCGGAAGGAAGGAATGGCTGCCTCTGATATCTGCTGTGCCATTGAGACGTGAGTGTTAAACCCTGTTTGTGCATCAGCTGAATAATGTGGCCATAAAAATCTGAATATATTTTGAAGACACTTTATATTCAGATCAGTGCCATCCCTGCAGGTATAACCAGAGAGCTCTGAGCCTGGACTTCCTCGAGCTGCTGGAGCGTTTCATTCCCACAGAGTACGAAATGAAGCTCATCCACAACTACGAGTGTGAGGGCAGGCCCCTGGACGAGCTCAGTGAGGAGGACTGCTTCATGGTGCGCTTCAGCAAGATCCCGCGACTTTCCCAGCGTATCAGCACTCTCACCTTCATGGGCAATTTCCCCGAGAGCGTCCAGCTGATACAGCCTGTGAGTTCACTGGTGGGGGGTCCGAACGGGAATGCATGAGTTGAACTGTATTTCAGGAAAGAGGCTGAAGCAAAGTTTACAGCAGGGGACTTCATAGTCATGCTGAGGAAAATGTGGTTTTGTTGTATTACATTTTATTTCCAGAGGTGGGCAATAAAAGCAAAGCCACAATAAAAGACATTTATTCAGGTACACAGGGTTAGCTTAGCATAAAGACTAGGAACAGAGGGAAACTGCTTCTTATCACATGTAGCTTTATATTTAGTCATGATATAAATAAATAAAATTGTGGCAGCATAATATAAACTGTAAGTGTGTGACAGATAATGATTTTTATATCATTTCTTACAGCAACTGAACGCCATCATCGCAGCCTCGATGTCAGTCAAATCTTCCAGCAAGCTGAAGAAAATCCTCGAGGTGATTATTTACTTTTTATTTTAAGAGTTGGATAATAAAGTTTAACGGTTAGGACTGCCATGTTTCAGTCTGAGCTTCAGGGTAAGGCATGGAAATAATACATTTAAAAATAAGGTCTTAATTAATTTTAAAATGTCTTAAATCAAACTCTCAAAAAACTTAAAAATGCTCAGATGGAAATATTTCCTTATTCTTCAAAATATGGTGGCCTGGATGCTCGTAGCAAATGCACTGCATGTCTGCTGAAGAACAATAAAATGGGGAAGTGCAAATGCAATGAGAAGTGGTTGTTTAACCAAGGATTTGCGGCATGGCTGAAACCTGTACTGCAAATGTATAGTACTACTACTACTACTACTACTACTGCTGATAATAATAATGATGATAATATGATAAGCTTTATTTAAATAGTACTTTTGTTAACAAATCTACAAAATGCTTCCTACAAAGAAATTAAAAAAATATTTTGAAATGTATTCCATAGACTGTATATAAAAGATGGACATAGACACCAAGATGTCACCCACTGGTTTTGGACTCATTTTGAAGCCTTAGTGTTAGTGTTTTGGCTGCTTTCACTTTGTCTTTTTTTTTTGGTGCCAGAAGTGACCATATTTAGACAAGAAGGTGGAGGGCTAAGTTATCATCTTTTGCTTGAAAGCTTGGTTAGGAAGCTGCATTCACAAACTGTGAATGTATGGTGTAATGCATAGACACAGATATCTGATAATAAGTGCTAAGTAAGAGACTAATAAAATACTAGGATTTCACTCACCAAGACTGAAGCACTGACCTCTTGGATGGTCTGCAGCTCACTGCAAGCCATATTATTTGTCAGATAATTCCATTAAAATGCTCCAAGAGGCACCAGCAACACAAACACAGTGGAGAGGTCCAGTTCAGTAAGGTCTATATTGTAGGGTCTTTACCCTAAAATACAAAGCACCTTGAGGTGACTATTGTTGTGAATTGGCGCTATATAAATAAAATTGAATTGAATTCAGTAACACAAGTTAGCAGAGGTGAAGTCAAGTATACAGCATTCAGCTACATCTCCTGTTATTGACACCTGTCAGTGAAGACAACCGCACACCAAACTCCAGTATCCAGAAGGATGAGTTATAAAAAATTCATCCACTGTACAGCTGTTATGAAAGGGAAAACTATCCATAGAGGGAAAACTCTGTTTTGTACCAGGCTGTAAACATGCTTTATGATGCCATAAAGTTGGACATTTTAACATGGAAGTCTATGAGGACTGACCCACTTTTGGAGCCAGCTTCATGAGGCCATTAGAGGAACTTCCACGTTGGCTTCATTTTTCAGCCCCAGAAAAATGTTGTATGTGATACATGGAGTAATTTGTGCAGTGTTTTCAGACTTTGTGGCATGATGGGAGTCACGGTGGTGGAATTCAACTCGAGTTCCAGTTAAGCAGTTCTGACAAAATAGCCTACAAAGCTTAGCTTGCTGCAGACTCTAACAAGGACACGTTTTCTTAAATGTGAGACCAAACAATCTGTCTCTAACCCTGAGGAATTTATGTTGTTTTTTCTTCAGTTTTAGTTAAGTTGTTGCTATATATCATTCAGAGCAGTCTTAAAAAGTCTAAAATCTACCTTGCCTTAAGCTGTAGGAACATCCTTCTTCTCTGCTCTGTCCTCTCCTGACTTCACATCCTGTCCATTTTCTTACTGTTTTCTTGCTCTTTATGAGCTAATTTGCAGTGTTTAGTAAAATGTTTTTGTGGTTGGAGATTATGAAACCTTGAGTTGTTTCTGGAAAAGTAGAGTTTGGGGCTCTGTGGCAAATAAAGTTTTATAAAGTAAAACTTGTTTTTCTGTGACAGACGTTTTGTCACTGCAGTTGTATTTTTAAACCGTCATGAGCTGTACATCACACATTTTCTTACTTTGTGGCACATCTGATAGCATACTTTTCTGACTCTGTTTCTGATGTAAAGATCATCTTGGCGTTTGGAAACTACATGAACAGCAGCAAGCGAGGGGCAGCATACGGATTCCGCCTGCAGAGCTTAGACTTGGTGAGCAAAATGAATTTTGTTTTTGCTGCAGCTTCTGTTTGTGTAGATAATCCAAGAATTTTCAGTGCAACCTGCTGCCTTCGATCTAACGTCTGACTTTTTATTTTCACTCTTTGCTGGTTCTTCCAAGCTGTTGGACACCAAGTCTACCGACCGCAAACAGACGCTGCTGCACTTCATCGTCAACATCATCCAGGAGAAATACCCTGAGCTGCAGTCCTTCGACACAGAGCTGCACTTCCTGGATAAGGCAGCCCTGGGTAAGCACATCATCACAGGTGTAATTAATAAACTTAATAATGGCTGAACTGTCACAGTTTGCAAACATGCAATATTCAAGAAGACCCAGTATTTCCCTCCCAAACTAATTCATTAGTAAATGAACTAAACTATAGAACAAAGCTGCAAAAAAAAAAAAAACAGACTCCCACAACCTCGGTGGAGTGGTGGAGCGTGGAAATTACTGACAGTAGATTAAGAGCTGTTGTTATAAATGAAAAAAAGGGCAAGCAAAAACTGTAGTCTGAAACTGTGATGAACCTTTGTCTTAAAATCTTGTTTTTAACTGAACAAAGCAATATTCTAACCAAACTTGTGGTGTACTGGCCCATAGTTAATGCATGTTTCTAACACGTGCTGCCTCGTTTAATGTCTTCACCATCTGCCATTCTGATGCTTTTATAAACAGTATGTAGACAAGTTGGAGTCTTCCATGCAAACTGTAGGTGACTGAAACAATCTACTACCAACCAAAGCAATTCAGTTCAATTCAATTCAATTTTATTTATATAGCACCAAATCACAACAACAGTCGCCTCAAGGCACTTTATATTTTAGGGTAAAGACCCTACAATATTAGACAGAAAACCCCAACAATCAGACGACCCCCTATGAGCAAGCACTTGGCAACAGTGGGAAGGAAAAACTCCCTTTTAACAGGAAGAAACCTTCGGCAGAACCAGGCTCAGGGAGGGGCAGCCATCTGCCGCGACCAGTTGGGGATGAGGAGAAACAGAAGAGAGCAGAGGGAGGCGGGACAAAAGACACACCTATAGGAGAGAGACAGGGTTAATAATAGCTAATGATTAAATGGAAGTGGTGTATAAACACATGGCAAGTGAAAGGAAGTGAGGAAGAGGAAGTGCTCAGTGCATCATGGGAAACCCCCAGCAGCCTAAGTCTATTGCAGCTTAACTAAGGGATGGTTCAGGGTCACCTGATCCAGCCCTAACTATAAACTCTATCAAAAAGGAAAGTTTTAAGCCTAATCTTAAAAGTAGAGAGGGTGTCTGTCTCCTGAATCCAAACTGGGAGCTGGTTCCACAGGAGAGGGGCCTGAAAGCTGAAGGCTCTGCCTCCCATTCTACTTTTAAATACCATAGGAACCACAAGTAAGGTATTTAAAAGTAATCACAAGGTTTTCGGTGCAGCACCAGTATACTGCTTTGCGACCAATTTCAACTTGCGACCGCCATCAAACTCCAGCAACCATCCGAATGGGGAATACACATTTTAGGGGTCTCAAGGCTTGTGTGACTGGGGCTTAAGGTTCATCCTCAGTTGATCCTCTGTCTGAAACAAGCTGTTTTTGCTGCTCCCCCTTTAAGCCAACATTCTTCTGATTGGCTGCCCCTCATGAACAAAATGTTTGAACAGCGAGTGGGTGGAGCCTTTGTGTAACTGAGATGACCATATTAGGAATATTCCTTGTCAATGACACCATACAGAGCCGAGAGTGGAAAAAACTGTCTGAAGCCTGCGCTTTTGGCTTTACTCTGACCTCATTATTTAAAACTTTGACCATGTTCAACAGCATATATATAAAGGTCCACTTTAATAGAATACACTTTAGCTGAAACTGATATATAGATTGTAAACACACTAATGATGAAATGTCAGATGTTAATGAGGAGTTATGACAGCAGGAGAATCACTTTATTCATGCAGGTTATCTTTCCTTCCACCCTGTGTGTGACCCTTAAATCAGCTTAAATACCTTATAATCTAATTGCTGTTTTATCAGCAGTGATGAGAATGTCATTTTGAAGCTCCAGCCTCAACTTTTAAAGGGCACTGATGTCTTTGTCTCTTGTAGTTTCTGTTGACAGTATCCTGCAAGACCTGCGGGCTCTGGAGAGAGGCATGGAGGGTACAAAGAGGGAGTTCTCCATAGAAAAAGACAACTGTGTGCTGCAAAGTTTTCTCAGCAACAACGCCGAGCTGCTCAATGCTCTAATAGCTGATGGAAAGACGGCACAGGTTGGATTTAATTACCCAGATTAAACTGTGTCCATATTAGAAACAGAAAGTAGTTGTCAAATCATGGGGATCATGATCATGAGCTGAATTCTTTTATCTCTCTTGTAGGATGTGTACGATTCAGCTGTGGAGTACTTTGGAGAGAACCCTAAAACCACTCCGCCCTCCATGTTCTTCCCTATTTTTGTCAGGTTCATCAAAGCATACAAGGTCAGATAAGAGACAGTGCAGAGAGCTGCTTCACTGATATGAACAAACAGCTTTTACGGTACACCTGCTTATCATTTGACCTTAGTACCACTGTTATTGTGTTTGACAGCAAGCAGAGCAGGACAGCGAGCAGAGGAACAAACAACATGAAGCTCCTGCAACTCCTCCTAAACCTGAAGTCATGGGGAATAAGGTGGGAATGTAAATTAAAATATAAGCAGTCAGAGCAGGAGGAGTAATAAAACAAGCACTATCAGAGATTACCCAAAACATGACCGTGCACATTTGAGATTATCTCTGGGAATTACTAAAATGTGTGTCCAGAATCTTTTCAAGGACATAAGTTTATTTGCCCCTGAAAAATTAAGTTGCAGATTTTTAAAAATGAAAACCATAAAATGCTAGAGTGGCATTCAGCAATGGAAACACCACCATTAAACCTCTGAACTATTTATAAAGTATTTATCCTCAATGAAGAACAGAGAGAAAAACTTCTTATTGCCATTAGAGAGTTCAGGCCTTGGTGAAGCAGAGCAGATCTGTCCTGGTGACATGCAAAGGACAAACAACACATTTAGCAGTTTGTAGTTCATCAGTGCACATTAAAGAATCATTATTTTGACAGCTTTGTCTGCAATTTCTATCAGTTACAATATATTGTAGTCACAAAATTAAAAATATGTGTAATCTAGGAATACATCAACATCACAACTACAATAAATCAGATAAGTCACTGTCAGGCTGTTGTGTCTGGAAAAAAACTAACACAACAATAATAAACAAAAAAGGTATACAACAAGGGAGAAGCTTCAATCTTTTCATACGTTAAACAGACTCAAGTGTTCTTACAAATAATTACTGAGGCTGTAACACTTACAGTTTTAGTAAACCAGGTTTGTTAACAACCTGACTGCTTTTATTTCTTGTCTTATCAGATTTCCATTAAAGTTGTACAGATTGTAAAAGACTTTAAGGTCATTTTGTGAGGTTGTAATTTTTCATCAATATATAAAAATGACCAGACTATTACTCATGAAAAGAACAGCCAAAACTCCCAAAACATGTTGTAAAAAAGCTGAATTATCACTTAAAAGAAGGAGAAAATTCTTTGATTTGTTGTTTCAGGGTCCCATGATGCCCAAACTGCCCCAGATGGACCTGATAGCAGAGCTGAAGAAGAGGCAGATGTCTCCTCTGGTGAGGGAGGGCAAGGACGGAGCCATCGAAGACATCATCACAGGTACACAACAACCTGTCTGTCATATCATATCTGTGTTGTGAACTGAAATACACACACACACGCACACACATATATATATTTTTAAAATGACTGATTCTGTATGAAGAGGCAGATGAGAATCATCAATAACTGTGAAATACATATATACATAAATCTCTTTGATTTAAAGGAATAGTTAAACATTTTTTGGAAAATATATTTTTTTTAAGCAAGAGAGAGTCAGGACTTGGTTAGCTTAGCTTAGCACAGTGTAGAGGTGCAGGGAAAAATTTTACACTCAACAGTTTATTTTCTTTAGCTGTGCAACAGAAAGAGGCAGCTACACAGCTAAAGTTTTATAAGCACAGGTTACTGTACTGCTAAAGCTACAGAAAGACAGCCGACTACATAATTAAAGTCAAAATGTTGTATCAAGTGAAATCTAGCTGCTCAGGGAGCGATACCTAGCCACTAAGGCTAAGACTTGTATTTACTTTTTTCCTTAGTTACTAACTGCAAAATGTATCAGTTTTAATGAAATGACATCAAGACCTTTTAGTTTATTTTACAAAATCAAAAAGGCAGCAGCTAAATAAACCGGCCATAAAGCCACTAACTGTTGCTCTGCACTTCTGTTTGTGTTAGGCCTCAGTCACACAGGCCTAGAGACCAGTTGGCAACCACCTGGCAACCAGTAGGTTGCAAGTGAAAAATGTGAATTCCCCGACTGCTTGTAAGTGGTTGCTGGAGGTTGCTGGCTGTCGCTGTGAAATCAATTGCTAAGCCCCAGTTACGCAGGCCTAAAGACTGGTTAGTGACCCCAGCCATTAGTTGCCAGGGAAAAATGTGTATTCCCTAACTGGTTGGCGAGTGGTTGGAAGGAGGTTGCTTCCAGTTGCTTATTACTTGTTTGCAAACACTGGCTAATTACTTGATGAGAAGTAGCAAAACTGTGAAGCGTACAATGCAAATCAGAAACAGAGACCATTCACCTTCAAAGTAAAAGTTGCACCTTTTGAAAGGTCTTGGTGTCAGTGGTGAGGCACAACTTTTACTTTGAGGCAAATAGTCTCTGTTTCTGGTTTGTGCTGCACTTTTTCAAGTTTCACTACAGAGAAGTTGGCATCTTCCATGAAAGCTACATGCGCCGTGGCAATCTGCAAGGAACCAAAGCAATCACAAGGAAGGTTTTTGGTGCAGCACTGTGTACCTCTTTGTGACTGATTTCACCTGGTGACTACCATCAAACTCCAGCAGCTACTCACCAACCGGTTGGGGAATACACATTTTTCCTTAGCAACCAGAGCTTGCCAAGGGGTCGCCGACCAGACTACGCCTATGTGACTGAGGCCTTAAATTAACAAGATACAAGATACAACATGATAAATGTTGTTCTTTAGAGGCGATATGAGATGTAGTGTTTAGCTTGGAAAGAACATGCTAGCTGTTTCCCTTTGATTCCAGTGTTTATGCTACGGTAAGCTAAGCTAACTACTGCCTGACTTTCAGCTTCATTTTTCATGGAGAGTCTAGTCCAGAATTTTTAATTTCTGTACCTTCTAGTGTCACATAATTTTCTTTGTCACACTAATCACCTCAGTGCTTTTATTTTCTCATTTAAGATGCTGTTAATCTCTCATCTGCACTTTTTAATGTTTCCTCCTATTTTCTCTTCTGGAGTGTTCTTCTTATTTCCTCAGTTCAACAAACCTACACTGGTTTCTTCTTCTAAGTCTTATGTCACTTTCCTTGTTTGTCCCTCCTCTCTTCCCGTCCCTGTTGTTTTTTTTCCCTCTGCTGTCTTCAGCTCTTAAATCCGTGCCCTTCACGGCTCGCTCTGCCAAACGCTCCTCTCGTCTCTTCTGCGACTCCGTCTTCAGTGATGAGGTGATGTCTTAAAATCCCCTTGTGCTGACCATGACACTGTCGCTGTATTTTATATCCAGGAAGAGACGTGGATACACAGAGTGTAGAGGTCACTTATAATCTTTAAGCCCAAAGTATCTACTCCACTCATGGCCATAAGACAAACTCACCTTTTAAATTACTTCACTTAACAACAATAAATGCAAGAATAATGAAAACACATTATATTGTACTAAAACTGCATAGAAATTGTCCTGCTCTGCCTTCTCAAACATAAATGTATCCCAGACAGTCTGCCCTTGAAGGAATAATTTGGGTGCTGTTTACTGGATTTATGCCTCGTGACTGAGTTTTCTCCGGAGATTTTCTGACACACTTGAAACAGCTTTCAAAGAGGAGGAGAGGAGCTCATGTTTGTTTTTACCAGCAAGTCATGGAAACTAAAACACAAGAACATATTGTAGATAGTTTGTCTAAGCTTTTCAGAACAACCCACACATTTGCTGGTCTGCCACCAGTATAATTAAAGGGGATGTATTATGCTTTTCCTTATTTCTTGTCATAAATATGCTGTTACAGTGGTAGATGCTCATATGGTCAGTAAATAATGACCAAAGTAAATATTGAGCTCAACAGGGCTTGTTTTAACCTGCATTTACGTCGTGGCACATCCTTCTTTTGGTGGGCAGAATGGGCTCAGAAGGGCATTATAGTAAAGGGCATTTAGCACTGTTGCCTCACTTGTTAGAGGATCCTAGTTTTGAATACACACAAGGTCCTGCTGTGTGGACTTTGTATGTTCTCACATGCTTGTGGTTTTTTTTTTTCTGAGAGCTCTGGTTTCTCTCGACATGTTAGGGTAATCCCGCTGATGTCGGCCCAGGATACAAAAGAGACTCTTAATCTCAAGAGGTTCCTTTCCTGGTTTTGGTCCTGGAAGACTTTGGAAGTCTTCACACTGGGCAGGACCTTAAATCAATTGACTTACAAGCTGACTTTAAGTTGCACAAACAATAATACTGGAGATATGTGCTAATTCTTAGATTGATAACGACAGTAAACAACAGTTTAAAACCCATTTGCCCACCCAAAATGCTGAAACCTCTAACCTTTTTATTTCAATCTATGGTAGGGGCCATGAAGCATCTCTGTACTACTCTATGCTATTAAAAATATACTTCTATTAGTCCTTTGAAAAGTGTAGTAAGGTTAATGAAGGTCAGTTTATGTACCAGTAATCTCTGTGAGTCAAAAGCTCAGACCTAGGATGAACTGAGGAGCTGCATCAGTCTGGTAACAGATAAATAAGGATTGTTTTAAACTATGAATCATGCAAACCCACTCTAATACAGTCCCATAATAAAAAAATGGAGCTGTAAATGAGCAGAATAGGTCCCCTTTAACAACTGAAGTAAGAATTTGGCTTAAGGTCAAAGTATGTAGATGATTCTCAGTTTCAAGAGGATTTGTGGAGATGCTGAATCCAAGAGTAAAATTTTGGAGTTGGAAATCAGCATAATAGGTCCTCTTTAATACTCAGTGTACACCGTATCAAACCTGTGATAAGAGTCAGAAGAACACACATAACTACCATGAAAACACACAGAATAAACACAAAACACAACAAGAAAGTGGAACACAGTGACCACAGGGAAGTTTCATACATCCACAAAGATGACTAAAAGTATGACAAAGACATGGAGAACAACTGATAGACAAAATAAGATGCCAAAGAACATGATAATAAACTTAATGTGTTGGTGGTCTGTGTAAGAGGACTCAGGGGACAAGCTTGTGCTCAGGGGCTCATTGTCCCAGACTCCATCCATAACACAGATTGTAATTCAGATTTTATTGGACTCATCGTACACAGTGTGTAGCTCCATAATATGAATTACAGGGTTTTTCCTCAGCTTAAAATCTACCTTTTGGGGGTGGCTATGCACAGAGCCAGGATGGTTTGGCAGTGACTCTTTGTTACCTTACTTACCAGACAGCTACACATTTTCCTGTTGTTGATTTTTCTTTTGGCCATTTGATAAGCAGAAAAGTTTTTTTATGCCTCAGTAAATGAAACCCCATAGGCCCATGTAGTTCTGTGAAAAAGCGCCTTTGACATCTTTCAGTGTGTTGTTGTGAAGCTTCCTGTCTCAGATGGATTATTCGTGTTTGTTCTCTGTCCCCCGCCTCAGATTTAAGGAATCAGCCGTACAGACGGGCGGATGGTGGGCGACGCAGCGCCAAGTGGAAACCAGGACAACAGCTGCAGGTATCCTCAGACATCTCCCTCTGAACAACAGAGGGAGATGTCTGAGGATACAACACTACAGACTGGACTGATCATGTGCTTTACAAGCACAACATATTTAACTCACTATGGTGACAATCTTATTGCTTTTAAGCATGTGGACGAATGCAGAGGTGGAAGTGCATGCAACAAGATCCCCAAAGAGGTAAAAACATAAGCTAAAGTGAATTTCACACACATTTCTGCTGCATTAGGATGCCTCTCTGTATAAACTTCAAACTGACTGTAGAAATGTTCTGTGATTTGAGTAATTAAATGTTAAAGAGGGCGAATTATTAGCTGTGCTTGGCGCTAATGACACTGGATATCATATGAGGTAATCAAGACAATTACATGGAAGAATGAGCCATTCAGCTGAGAGGTAACATGAGTGCTTCATTACTGCCGCTCAGATATCACAGTCTCGCCTAAAAATTAATCTTAAAAGGCATTAAAAGAAACTGATGGGCAGACCACTCATAAATCATTTTGATATCTTTTTTTAGAGGCTCAAGACATGATTTTTTAAAATTGATTTTAATTTAATTTGAACTTTAATCACAGCATCCCGTCTCTCTTTCTGTCTATAGTAGGTCTCAAAAATTATGGGGAGGATTTGTAATATATTTAAATTATTTTTAATACTGAAGTGTAAGAACAACAAACTGCTACTTTGCTTCTGCATTTCAACAAATAAAATATTTTATACCATTCTGGGTTTTGTGTAGTTTTGCTGTTTAGTTTACTTTTTACAGTGGAAAAAAAAGGTCTTGAATTAGAGCACTTCGCTGTCAGACTGCAGGCTTACTTGTGGTTCCTAGGGTTTTTAAAAGTAAAATGGGAGGCAGAGCCTTCAGCTTTCAGGCCCCTCTCCTATGGAACCAGCTCCCAGTTTAATACATTGTGATATACAAAGAACCCTAATAAATTGTGATATACAAAGCAGAACCTAATAAATTGTGATATACAAAGAAGAACCTAATAAATTGTGATATACAAAGCAGAACCTAATAAACTGTGATATACAAAGAAGAACCTAATAAATTGTGATATACAAAGAACCTAATGAATTGTGATATACAAAGCAGAACCTAATAAATTGTGATATACAAAGAACCTAATGAATTGTGATATACAAAGAAGAACCTAATGAATTGTGATATACAAAGAACCTAATGAATTGTGATATACAAAGAACCTAATGAATTGTGATATACAAAGAACCTAAAAAATTGTGATACACAAAGAACCTAATGAATTGTGATATACAAAGAACCTAATGAATTGTGATATACAAAGAAGAACCTAATGAATTGTGATATACAAAGAAGAACCTAATGAATTGTGATATACAAAGAAGAACCTAATAAATTGTGATATACAAAGAACCTAATGAATTGTGATATACAAAGAACCTAATGAATTGTGATATACAAAGAACCTAATGAATTGTGATATACAAAGAACCTAATGAATTGTGATATACAAAGAAGAACCTAATGAATTGTGATATACAAAGAACCTAATGAATTGTGATATACAAAGAAGAACCTAATAAATTGTGATATACAAAGAACCTAATGAATTGTGATATACAAAGAAGAACCTAATGAATTGTGATATACAAAGAACCTAATGAATTGTGATATACAAAGAAGAACCTAATGAATTGTGATATACAAAGAAGAACCTAATGAATTGTGATATACAAAGAAGAACCTAATGAATTGTGATATACAAAGAACCTAATGAATTGTGATATACAAAGAAGAACCTAATGAATTGTGATATACAAAGAACCTAATGAATTGTGATATACAAAGAAGAACCTAATGAATTGTGATATACAAAGAACCTAATGAATTGTGATATACAAAGAAGAACCTAATAAATTGTGATATACAAAGAACCTAATGAATTGTGATATACAAAGAAGAACCTAATAAATTGTGATATACAAAGAACCTAATGAATTGTGATATACAAAGAACCTAATGAATTGTGATATACAAAGAAGAACCTAATGAATTGTGATATACAAAGAAGAACCTAATGAATTGTGATATACAAAGAACCTAATGAATTGTGATATACAAAGAAGAACCTAATAAATTGTGATATACAAAGAAGAACCTAATAAATTGTGATATACAAAGAACCTAATGAATTGTGATATACAAAGAACCTAATGAATTGTGATATACAAAGAACCTAATGAATTGTGATATACAAAGAAGAACCTAATAAATTGTGATATACAAAGAACCTAATAAATTGTGATATACAAAGAAGAACCTAATGAATTGTGATATACAAAGAACCTAATGAATT
>VUQI01048757.1:16221-29090 GCA_015106735.1 Paratilapia polleni | reverse complement strand
AAAACCAACTCAGGAACAGGGCCAGGAAACATAGAGCACAGAAAACACACAGCTATGAGGGATGACACAACAAGGAACAGAAGCACACTGAGGACTTAAATACACAAAGCAGGGTAATCAAGGAGAGTGGAAACAGGTGGAACACATCAGGGATGACGAGACACAGCTGAACTAAATCTGGACAGACGAGACAAAGGAAGCAAAACTGAATACAAGACACAGAGACCCACAGCAGACAAAAATAAAACAGGAAACACAAAATACCAAACACAGAAACAGAGATTTGACTGACATGGGGAGCACAGGGGGAGGCAGGATAAACTGAAAGACTGAATACAATACTAACAAACTATAACCATGGACAGAAACCAGGTAGTGAAACTAAACAGAGGACTCGAAAAATAAAACTAGAGGATGAATCCAAAAGCTATACAAAACAAAAGATAATAAGACTTGTAAACTTCATAATACAAGGGACAGAACAAAACACAAACACCAAGACCTGACAATAGGGAACACTAGGAAGGCTAGACTGAAAATGTAAAGTGTAACTAAGAACAGAAAGACAATACAAACTGAACATTTAATAATAACCAGAATCAGAACCTTCAAAACTCAAAACACCATGCCGCCCCATTCTACTTTTAAATACCCTAGGAACCACAAGTAAGCCTGCAGTCTTGAAGCAAAGTGCTCTATTGGGATAATATGGTACTCAAATGTATTAATATTTTTCTCATAAAATTTGGGTTTTGCTCCCTCCCTTTATTTATAAAGTTGTTTTATTTTTTTATTTCTCTTTTTCAGACATGACCAGACACCCATCTACTGACTCCACGCCAAGTGACAGTGGTTCATCCCCTAGTGACAGTGGTTCTAGTCCTTCTCCCAGTACTCCACAAAAGCTACTCCCAGCATGCACTTCCCCATTTGGACCACGATTATTTCATGTGTCACCTAGCTCTTCTGGTACCCCAAGACCTCAGCCTGAAGGCTCTGACCATCGCAACAACAGCACACCCAGACTGTCTGGAAAATTAGGTGGTCATGGACCATGTGGCCGCCATGTCCCTGTTAAGATGGAGAGAATCAAGGTATGTGTGTTGTATGTGTGCTTGAATATGTTGCAATTTATAGCACATATTTTAGTGATATAACAATATGAACTTGTTTGCGTATGTACAATGTTTTATTCCCAGGTCCTAACTGGTTCTGAGGTGGAGAGTGACTACCAGGAGCCACAGACCATTGACACAAGGGTGGTGATGGGTGAAGAAACACTTCTCAAAACAACAGAGATCAAGAAAGGGAATTCCTTTGCTGACCCAAGTGAACAAGCTATACCTTTGCCAGATATTGAAAGGTTTTCAGATCCTCAGGCACAAGCAAAAGAGACTCAGCTTGAAACCACAAAAGAGGAAAACCAATTCCCAAAACAGGAGGATCAGCAAAAAGACCTTGCACATCCATCAACAACTCTCCCTACCCTTTTTCACAACCCCCTATTCCCTCCCTCTACTTCCCCAGAGTCACTCACTACAGATGACAACTTGATGGAGAAAAAGGAAGAGTGTCAACCCCTCTCTCAAGATGAAGTGCCTTCCCTTTCTTTTTCTGAGCTTGCCTGTCCAGTTGCTTTGTCCTTTTCCGAGCCAGCCTATGCCGTTGACCCACTACGGGTGGGTGTGCCCACATCTCTTGACCCTGACCTTTACTATACTGCCCCTTCTACCCCAATTAAAATGGCTTCTCGCTCGTCACACCTGAAACATCATTCATATCCTGGCTCTCCTGTCTGTCCTCTGTCCCCTGGTTCTCCCTCTGACAGTGAGGACCTCTGTTCCCCTCTCACTTCTCCTTCTGGCTCTTACATCACAGCGGAGGGAGGCAGCTGGACCTCCTCCTACACATCCTCCACCTCCCCCTCCGCATCTCCAAATCTGCTCCTCACAGAAGAAACACAGGAGGCCCCTGCTTGCTTTGTGGGCTCTTTGTCTGAGATTGGAGATGAAGTTGGGGAGGAAAAGGGAAGAGTAGGTCCAGAACGTGAGGAGGAAAGAGCAGGGGACTTCTGCCTGTACCATCAGGGGGATTTTGTTATTAATTCCCCAGTAGGCATAACAGACACAGTCATCCTTGAGGAGGAAGAAACTTTAAAAGGGGAAGAGGTCAGTGTTTCCAGAGAAAGTTGTCGCCCTTGCTGGGTAACTGAGGATACATCCCCTCTAAGGAGCAGTAGCAGCAGTGACTCCCAGGAGGATGGGGGAGGGTATGAAAGTTCACCATGCCCTCTAGATGAGGCCAGTAGCGGGAGCGCTGAGTACTCTAGACCTATGCAGTCAGGACTAAGACTGCAACTCGAGGCATGTGTATCAGAGGAACATTATGGACAGATGGATAGCCACCAAGAGCGTCCCTCCACCACCTTGACTCCTGACACAGAGAACATAACCATGGCCTCATCAAGCCTTAGCCCTGACTCACCTGTCCTCCCCCTGGATGCCTTCTGTCCTGGAGCATTTGATAGGCTTGGCCCCAGTTCTTTCATACTATCCCAGGCAGCCTGTGCTGATGATATACCAGAGGAGGAAAGGATGATCCCTGCCTCCCTCATCTCCTTTCCCCTTCACACCAGCCTTATCTTTAAGGCGGATTCAATGGAAATCACACTCTTCCCCACAGAGGAAGAGAATGAAATTGAAGTTAATGAAAGAAATGAAGAAAAGAATGTTGATGCGTATGCAGCAGGAGAAGAGGAGGCAGATGTAGAAGATGACGACGATGATGAAGAAGATGATGATTATGATTATGATGATGATTTTGATGGTAATGCTAATGGTGCTGCCAGCTGTGATGAATATGAGGAAAATAATAAAGATGACAGTGATGATGGTAAAGAGGCAGGTGAGGAAGCTAAGGTAGAAGTTAAAGTGGTAGAAGAAGATGAACAGGAGGAGGAGGAGGAAGAAGAAGAAGAAGATGAGGAAGATGATGAGGAAGATGATGAGGATGAGTGTCACAGCAGAGCAGTGGAGGATCCTACAGATGAGGATAGCTCAGCATCCTTCCTTCATTCACTTTCAGAAACTTCTATCAATGAGGGATTGGATGAATCTTTTTGTTTCCAAGATGACACAGACGAGTCATCAGATTCTGCCTCCTATAACGGGGAGGAAGATGAACGTCTATACAGCACTGAGAGGCATGCACAATCATTAGAACCCACATCAACAGATGCACTTGATCCAAGTGAAATACAATCAGAGCCTGAACGGGAGGCTACCATTGACACAGTTCAAAACGAACCTTTGCTCTCACAGCAGAGCATGGATGAACCAGTGGATCACTGCAAAACCACCTGTCTTTCTGAAGCCTCTGCCCACCCTGAGGGAAACAATATAGAACCCAAACCTGTGGATGTACTCAAAATCCCTGAACCTCAATCAGACCCTGAACTAGAATCTACCAGTGGCATAGATCAGGCAAAACTTTTGCTCATACAAGTGAGCACAGACAAACCACTGGATCACCAGAAGCTATCCTGTCCTGCAGAAGCAAATTCTTGTCTACCAGACTCCTCCCATGACCTCAACAAGAGTGGGAATGAGAGTGAGATGATGTATAATGCTGTTTCTTCCAATCCTCTTGAGGGGCCTAAGCACAGCCCTTTTTTTAACCCTTCCACCAATCCCGGTGTCCATCATGCTTCACCTTCATCTGCTACTGAGTCCCACATATTGCCTCCTTCTGCTACTTCTGTACAGGAAGCAATAGACCAGAACATTTCAGTCCATCCAGAAGAAAATCACCAGGTGAAAGATGCTGATTTCAAATTCCAAAGTAATAATGCAGCAGCAGAAAAAGAACCAGAAAGAGACTCTTCAAAATTGCACAGTGATAACTCAGCACCTGAGCCCATAATTGAACCAGAAAGAGATTCTTTCAAATTGCTCATCAAACCTCGTCATTATCACTCTGAAAGCCAAAGGACTGTAGGAGCAAGCAGACGTGTACTGTCAAAGTCTTTCTGCAGTAAATATGATGTGCCTGTAGGGGCAGAGGCCATGTGTAGGTCCAGTATTCACGGTGAGTCTGACATTGACCTTGACCAGAAGAATGGGAATGCTTCAGTAGAGTCTGTGAGTGTAGAGTGTAGAATCAGTGATTCTGGTCCCTCTCTGAACAATGTCACTGCTACCAATGACTTGAATAAAGGTGTTCCTCTTCTGTCTTGCCCTAAAGACCCCAGTCCCAACCCCAGTAATATCCCTGTTTCTGCCTCTCCAGAAGTCATCTCAGAACTAGCTGACAATCTGGCCCTGACACCTGAACATTGCCCTGGGGACTCTTCCCAGGAGAACCTAAGGGAAAATACCCTTAGTACTGATGAAGGGGTGCTGGGAGCTGTTGGCTCTCCACACTCACCTCTTGCCATCTCGCCCAAAAGGGAAAATTCAGAAACAGACACAAGCAGAGAGATGGATTCTGTAGCTGGAGCATGGTCCAATGCCAGGATGGGAATGGGGTTTGGTTTTGGACTAGGAGCAGAGGCTGAGTTTGGTGTCTGGGGAGCAGGGGAATCTCTATCCTTGTCTCTGGGGAAGAGGTATGAGTTAGAGGCGGAGAGCCTGCTCATGTGTGATACAGAAGGCCAAAGCAAGCAGACCGCCATGGTTTCTAATATGAGCGAAGAGTGCAAAAATTATGACAATGTTCTGGGGTCTATTCTAGATGAAGAAGATAACAACAGTTTGCATGGAGAGAAGGACCAAACAAATACAGAAGAACTGGTTGCAGAGGGAGTTTCTGAGTCTAACTTGGCACGTTGGAAGTCCATTGAGGAGATCTCAGTAGCAGGAGGAGGAGAGGATGGAAACTCCACCTTCCTGGAGGAGGATATCAGTAATCTAAATCTACATAATGATGGAGATAACACAGAAACACAAATGCAAAACACTTGGAAGAATTGTAACAATAACAGTGACTCTGACTTTGGCTCCACACATGGAAGTCTGAATGCTCTGTCAGAAGAAGTCAGACACCAGAGTGTGAGTGTCAGTGTTAGAGACTCTGTATCTAATATCCCACTTGAAGAGATGCCACCTCAGGTTTCGGACACGATTCCTGATGAAGACAAAGAATCAACAGATAGCTTGATAAACCAGGCATCAGACACAACACAGACACCATTCTCTAATGAAGGTATCTCTAGCATCTCAATGCCATTAGATGAAACTCACTCAGATGCAGCTGCAATAAACAAACACTTTGATTTACCAAATAAAACTGACTTAAGACGTCATACTGGTCCAGAGTGTCAGACAATCACTCCAGAGAGTAATATATCATTGTCTTTGGTACAGGGATCCTTTGGATCATTCACTCCTAAATGTAAATCTGATGATTCCAGACCAAGTAAAGCTTGTCAAGACAAGGTCAATACTGGTTCTTTGCCAGAAACAGAGATAATAGAGCCTCAGACAGAAGGCCAAATAAAATGTGATGACAGTCCCCTGATGGACAGAATTGTTGATGAACCAAAGACTAAAGATGCCTTTAGAGAACAACAGTATGTTGTTTATAACTCAGGGGAAGACAATGAGGAAGAAAAAGTGGAAGAGAAAGCAGCAGAGAAAGGTGAAAAAAGAGATAAGAAGAAGAAACAGGAAAGAAAATCCTGTTCTGCACAAAATGACTCAGAGCGCTTTGACAGCCCCAAGGAGGGACATTGCACAGATATATCATTTGATGCAAAGAAAGGAAGGAGAGGAAAGCAGAAAAAACAAAGGATACCCCAGACAGACAGTAATGCTGACTCTAGCCCCGACTCTGTTGTTGATTCAGAGAAACCTGCTGTTCCTTTAAATGCCACACCAGCTGTATGGTCAAAGGGGATCGCAGAAACATCAAAATCTAAGACAGGCCATAATGCAAGCAACAACGTTTCATCACTGGATTGGCAACAGAAGACATCTGGGACAGAGAAGGTTGAATCTGGTTCACAGATTCAGGTGGAAAACAATCCAAGCCCTGATGTCAAAGGTCCTAGCCATGGACTCTGCAGTCCTACCACACATACAACAGACAACCTAAATATTGTTGTAGCAATGAACCAAGATTTACAGCAGGAAGTGCTTGATAATAGACCACTACCTGATAGTCAGAGAGGAACCACAGTGGACATTAACGATAACAACATAGATATTAGCCACAGCCCACCTACCCAGAATACCACACCATACTCTCTGAATCCACTTTGCTACTCAGCATCTCCTATTTCCTCTTCCTCTTCCTCCTGCTCTCTACCTTGTGCCTCAACAGAGCCAGAGAATGATCTTTCCACACCGGTGCAGGAATCCCAACCTATATCCTCAGCTCAACAACAATCTTCAGTGTTCATGTGCCACACCAACCCTGTCCATTTTTCAACCTCCCCTACAACACAGAATGCCCCCGATTCCCAATTCCTTCCTAGCACTAACCTCCAAGAGGTCACTGATGTCCTTGGTACATCAACTATATCTGCCACAAGTGTCTCTTCACCCTTGTTCTCCACTGCCATGCCATTAAGTCTGTTCCAGTCTACCCAGGAGTCATCTTCACCCAGATTGGGGAATCTAGAGGCAGTCTGTATTCCAGACTCTACTTCCCATCCCCAATCTCAATCATGTTCACAGGCTCAGGGTAATGTGAACATACAGTCTCACAAACAAGTCAGTCAAGGTCACACATGGAGCACACAGGACAGGTGCAGAGGTGAGTAAAGAAATGTTTACCTGTTCTGATTTCACAGCCCAGTATGCATTGAAGAATTCCCTATTCTTTTTCTTATAGTCAGTTTTTGTTAAAAGTGAAAGAGCTTTGCAAACTGGGATTGTTATCAAAAATAAAAATGGCCACTATATTCCCCTGGTCTGTTAGGTTTGAGAGTTTGTTAAAATAAAGCCAAATATGAGCTTCCTAACACTGTTATCATAAAAGATGTGATAATCAATGTGTGCTCTGTAAGGTCCGGGTTTGGCTGAAGAAGAGACAGACAGTGAGGGTGATGGAGGACTGCCCCGACAAGGACAAAGATCCCAGCCCAAAGGAGTTCAAGGAAGCAGAAACGGGTCACTACAGAAAGACTCTGGCCCAGCCAGTCAACGAGAAATCCAGCCCTTCTCTACCCACCAACTAACTGACAGACAGTCCAGCTGTCCTATAAAACACAGCCACAACATTTCTGAAGAGACTGACCTATCCTTCCAAAGCAACTGTAAGTGGTTTCTTACCTCCTCTGGGGCAGAGAAATCCCCCAAATTTCTTTAGCTATGTGTTATACAACCCACCCTACTCTCTTTTTCTTTCTCTTTCTCGTTTATTCTCTCTTTTAGATTAGAAAACATGAATAGTTTTTCTCCATCTCACGTTTATATGTTCACTGATATAGAGCCAGATATCTTAAACTTTTTCACAGATCACTCCTTAAATTATGGATGAGGAGTTTTCTTTTCTTGCCCAGTAATAAATATTAGGAAAGTACACCTATCAGTGTGTGCCAGTATTCTGTTTGTTTTCATGTTTGTCCAGACTGGACTTGAGCACCCTGCTGCTTTGTGTTACATATTGTTGTGAAGCCACATTGCACAGGATGTAAATATCAGATAGTATTTTATATATAATTCAGTTTTACTGGTACTGATTAGATGCACTTTTGGATTTCATAAGATCAACATTATTCATATGCATAGCATTAGATAGACTAATTATTTTTACTATGGTTTTACTATGCACTTACTTTATATGTATATGCTTTCAATATGTCATTATGTAGGTTCAGTACTGGCTTCCTGTAATGAGTCTGAGAGTGAGGGTTCAGTTCCTGAGCTGGAAGAGCCAGAGCCACTGAGACCATCAGAGCCACAGGTGAGGTTTTTTTGTGGTTTTAGATTTGATCAGCTTTTCCTCTATTGAGAAAGAAAGCACGACATTCCAAAGGAGACATGATTAAATGTTATTAAATAGATCAATTCAGTTTTATTTATATAACACCACAATATAAATCATTTCAGAAGACTTAACAGACTTAAGTTAAATCTCTGCAGTATTATAGAGAGAAATCCAACAATTCCCTTGGAGTAAGCACTTGGTAGCAGTGGGGAGAAAAAAAAACCTCTGGCAGAACTGGACTCAGGGAGGAACAACTGTCCATTTACCAAGAACATGCTGTAGTTTGGGATGACTACAAATTATACTGATAAAAAGAATTTGTTTTTGCAAGATCCTGATGATTTCACAGCCAGAAGAATTGTTTGCTCATGCATTGAGAGTCCGAGTAAAGCATTATACAGAGATCTTGACATGACAGGGTAAATGGCAAGCTAAACAAAACACAGGATATGAAAAATATTCATATTCATATGTTCTGTTTGGACAACTGTTTGACCAGTTCAGATGGAACTCCTGAGCTCATAAATACAACATGTGAAGTTGTTGACTTAAACGTTCAGAAAATTTCTGCTTCAGAGGTTGTGAATAATATCAGGGTAAACATGACCCATCTGAAAGCACCATCTATACGTTTCTATTTTTAGCACTTAAACTGCTGTTGGTTAAGCATGTTACTCAACATATTGTAGCGTCCCTCAATCAGCACACAGCGAACAGACAGTATTCCATTTGTTGTTGTTTATTTGTAACAATACACAGGCTACTGTGGGCCATAGCCAACACCAAAACAACAAAACCACTACCTGTAGTAATCTCTCTCCAAACTCGCTCTCCCTCATCTCCGCTACACACGCACACACATGGTCACTCTCGCCCGCTCCCCTACAGCTCTCAGCCAACCGCAAGTGTGTTCTCTTGCAGACTCTCTGTCATAGGTAGTTGAGATGACTGACAGGCTTTTCAGCCTCCATAAAACACTCCCATTGTGAATCCCATTGCTGCAGTATAAGAGTGTCAGGGCTTTAAGTGGTACTTCTGAACACTATAACATTAATAACATAACAATCAAGTTAACACGTAATCCAGTCCATTACAATATTGGCCAACTAGCATTACACTTTCAGTTGATAAACTCTGACATTCATCAGATGTTGGCCTTTTTGTGATCTAGCCAGTGGATAATGGTAGTCCTGATTTCAAAAATTTGTGTGAACAAAGGAAAATCAAAGCAGAAACATCATACAGGATGAGTCACACTTGGAGACATTAGCAGAACTGACATTTAACAAATCAGCATGTTGGCAAGATTTGGATATTAAAACACAATAGAATATTTCGTACAAGTAACTGATGTTTATTTTTTTTTTCAGTCCATCTCCTCTGCAGATGAAGGCTTAAACAGACCAAAACAGAGCCGCAGTGAGAAGAAGGCCCGCAAGGTCAGACTACTATATAGATTTATAAAGTGGTCAAATGTAATATTAAAAGTTATAGTTTTTTTTTCATTTCTATCCCTAATTCTCACTCTCTCTATCGTGCATTTAGGCCATGTCTAAACTGGGTTTGAAGCCAGTCCATGGTGTGACCAGAATCACTATTAGGAAGTCCAAGAGTATCTTGTTTGTCATCAGCAGACCAGATGTATTCAAAAGCCCCGTATCAGACATTTATATTGTATTCGGAGAGGCAAAGGTAAATTCTTCTCATCTTTTTGATTACTCAAGTTTCAGATGTTCAGTTTTGCCTTACTCTCTCCTTTCCTATCCCATCCTCCTCAGATTGAGGACCTATCTCAGCAGGCTCACAAAGCAGCTGCAGAGAAATTCAAGGTGCCTGTGACCTCTTCTCCCTTAGCCCCACCTGTCCCACCAAGCCTCACCATCAAGGAGGAGAGTGAAGAGGAGGAAGAAGAGGTACTTTGTGTCTGAACTATTGTTTCTGAATACCTATTACACCAACAGTTAATACATATTTTCTAAGATCTGTCTTTATCCTTGCCTGTGTCTTTCGTTCTATACATCAGGTGGATGAGGGAGGCCTTGAGCAGAGAGACATTGAGCTGGTGATGGCTCAGGCCAATGTGTCACGAGCCAAAGCCGTCCGTGCACTGAAACACAACAAGAATGACATTGTGAATGCTATCATGGTGAGAAAAGAGGAGGGGGAAGGCGGGAAAGAGAGAGGAAGACTGAGAGTGTAGAGGGAGGGCAGATGGTGAACAAAATAATGAGTCATAGCCAGTGAGCACGGAGGGGGTGAGATGAAAGAGCAGAGGACAAATGACAAGTAGAATTTCTCCCCAGTAACTGAGTAACCTCTACAGTTCTGTAGGTCATCAGTGCAGTTTCATGCCCACTAGATGGCAGCAAGCACTGCGATAAGTACTGGAGCTGTTCAGGTGACGCAGATGCTTTTTCTTGATGCAGTGTAAAACATTGTAAAGATCCCCGGCAGCCTCACATTGAGTATCTCTTTTAATTATATACATAGAGAGATATGTCCTGCAATGGCTCATGTTTTTTATTCTGCAGAAGTGAAGATACTATTTTTGTTACATTTTATCTTAAATTCCAGTTTCCACTACTTCTGTACTTTCTTAAACATTGTTTTCTCTTTCTCACTTTCATTTTTCTTCCCTGCTTTTTCACAGGAGCTGACCATGTGAGCAGTGAGGAAGATTTAACTCCTGACTCCTTTATTCCAGCCTATAAAGCCTAAACACCACTGACTCTTCTATATCGCTGCTACTATATGTTGCATCCCCAGTATCTGCTAAATAAAGTCTGTTCCAATGTGGGCTCTGACTGGACCATGAGACTGATCTTACTGAAAGGATACACATTCAGTAAATTCAAACATCCTACATTTAACTTTTTTCCCCCTTTACCCATTTTAACCTGAGAAAAGTAAGGTTGAACAGCTGACAAACATACACAAAGGCCATTTCTTACTCATATCTCAAAATATTCATATGGTAAAATATTTTTATGAGGCCAAAATATTTCTGATTGGGTATTTGATTCAAAAGTTGTGTTATACAGTCCGAGGTCCATAATTTGTTGGACAAAGACATATATTTTGTAGTTTTGCCTCTGTACACAACCACAGTGGATTTTAAATCAAACAATCAATATGTGATAGAAGTGTAGACTTTCAGCTTTAATTCAGAGGGTTTAACAAAAAATTTGCATTAACTTCTTAGGAATTACAGCCATTTTTGTACATAGTCCCCCATTTTCAGAGGCTCAAAATTAATTGGACAATTGACTCACAAGCAGTTTCATGGTGAGGTGAGGCCTGTTCACTTGTTATTTCTTGACTAATGAAGCAGACATAATATTTGAAGTTGATTCAAAAATGTTGTATTTTATACTTTTTCACAGTAATTTTAAAAGTGAGGCCGAAAGAGAAGTCAGTGCATGTGAGGGAGGCCTTCATTAGGCTGAAAAAACAAAAGAAACCTATCAGAGAGATAGCAAAAACTTCAGGAGAGGCCAAATCAATAATCTGCTACATTCCTAAAATGAATGAATGAACTGGCCAGCTCAACAACAAATGGCCTGAAAGACTACAGAAGACAACTGAAGTGCCCAATAACAGAATTATTTCCTTGGTTAAGAAAAACAACTTCACAACATCTAACCAAGTCAAGAACACTCTGGAGGGGGTAGGAGTGTCACTGTCAAAGTGTACAATCAAGAGACGCCTTCATGAATGTAAATACAGAGTGTTTACAACAAGGTGCAAACCACTGGTTATGGTCAAGAACAAGAGTGCCAGATTAGACTTTGCCAGAAAACATCTATAAGAGCCTGCACAGTGCTGAAAAAAATTGGACATATGAAACCAAGATTAACTTGTACCTAAAAGATGGGAGGAGAAAAGTATGGAGAAGGAGAGAAACAGCTCATGATCTGAAGCAGCCACATCATCTGTCAAACATTGGGGAGGTCATGTTATGCACTGGCATGTATGGCTATCAGTGGAACCGGGTCACTAGTGTTTATTGATGATGTGACTGCTGATAGAAGTAGCAGGATGAACTCTGAAGTGTACAGGCCAATACTCTCTGCTCAGATTCAGCCAAATGCTGCAAAACTGATCGCACAGTGCTTCACAGTGTAAATGGATAATGACCCAAAGCATACTGCAAAAGCAACCCAAGAGTTTCTCAAGACAAAGAAATGGGATATTCTTCAATGGCCAAGTCAATCACCTGATTTCAACCCAACAGAGCAGCTTTTCAGTTACTGAAGACAAAACTGAATTCAGACAGACCCACAAACAAGCAGTCTAGGAGCGCATCTCAAGGGAGGAAATTGGTGATGTCCATGGGTTCTAGACTTCAGGCAGTCATTGACTGCAAAGGATTTTCATCCAAGTATTAAAAACAGTCCTTATATTTAAAATTATGTTAGTTTGTCCAATTAATTTTGAAACTCTGGAAATTGGGGCTGTGTATAGAAATGTCTTTAATTCCTGAACAATTAATGCAAAATTTTTGTTTTCAATGCCCTGAATTAAAGCCGAAAGTCTGCACTTCAATCGCATCTTGATTGTTTGATTCAGAATCCACTGTGGTGATGGTGTACAGAAAACCATCAAACAAAAAACTACAAAAACTGTGCTATTTCCAAAAAACTATGGACCTAACTGTGTGAGAAACAGTGTGACTGCATAGCATAGGCTAAACAAAATATATTCTCTATTAATGTCCTTTTTAACGCAAACTGGCCACAGGCTGCACGCTAAACATAACATTACAAAACTTTAAAACAGTTATTTGTAAAGGCAGTCTTTAGTAGCTGTGTCATAAAATGAAAATTCTCCCCACACCACACTCCACATGTTATAAAGTCACAAAAAATTGATGACAAAAAAAAAAAAAAAAAAAAAAAAAAAAATAAAAAAAAAAAAAAAATTTTTGGGAAAAAAAT
>VUQI01048753.1:0-17278 GCA_015106735.1 Paratilapia polleni | reverse complement strand
TCCCTGACCTGTCTGGTGTGTTCCTTGGTCTTCATGATGCTATTTGTTTACTAATGTTCTCTAACAAACCTCTAAGGCCTTCACAGAACAGCTGTATTTATACTGAGATTAAAGTACACACAAGTGGACTTCTGACTTCTGAAAGCATTTGGTTGCACCAGATTTTATTTAGAGGTATCAGAGTAAAGGGGGCTGAATACTAATGCACGCCACACTTTTCAGATTTTTATTTGTAAAAAATTTTGAACACCATGTATCATTTTCCTTCCACTTCACAATTATGTGCTACTTTGTGCTGGTCTATCACATAAAGTCCCAATAAAATATATTTAAGTTTGTAGTTGTAATGTGACAAAATGTGGAAAAGTTCAAGGGGTATGACTACTTTCTCAAGGCACTGTAGTGCACATTTACCAGTCTTCTGTGTGCATTAAGATTATTATTTCTCCTTTCTTTAAAGTAACATGTTAACATGTCTGTGCACACCAAAACATATGGTAGGTGTATTGGAGAGAAAAGCTATTTGAAAAAAATGGGGGGAAAAAACCCAAAAAACAGTTTTTATGCTTTTAAATAACAGAGTATTTATTTACTCTGTTCATTTATATGGTTGCATGACTGCTGTGGTTATAGTTGGCCATGAGTTATGTCAAAAATTACAATATGCTATTATTTCAGGTGAACACATTTTCAATCTCTCATCTTCATATCAGATTTTTAAAGGGTGAATGGTAGTTTTGGATTATTTTTTGCCCTTTGTCAGTGCTGCTCAAATCATCGTATCAAAGGTCTATTTAATAATTAAGAATATTGTATTTATTTTTGTGGGGGTACAGGGTTTTTTGTTTTTGTTTTTTTTTTCCAGTCCCACTAATTATTTACTTTTTCTTCATTTTTTCACTTGAAGAAGAAACAGATAGTGAAACTGAAAGAGTGAATATGATTGATATTGATGTCTAAAAGTGTCTCATATAAATCATTGATAATATAAAGTTTATTAACTGATTGCATGAATATAATGAGCCATTGGTGCTGTTTCTACAAACAAAATTTGTCCCAACACATAAAAGTCATGCTTATGGAGAATTCGTATATATTTTTCTTTTTTGTTTTTCTGTGTATGTTACCCTGCTGTTTTAAAAGAGGTGAGCTAGATGGCAGTGGTCTGGTTTTAATCTGATCTTAATCTGTGTATTTTTCATACTATCTGTAAAAGAAGGAATTAAATAGATGTCTTTTACTTTTTAATTGTCAAATTAGGGTTATTTTACCTCAGAGTATAAGGAAAAATACTTAATACATTAAAAAGTTCTGAAGTCCATTGTTTGATTACCTCCTGGATAAGATATTTCATAAAGTAGAAACATTATCTTGAAATGGAAGAAGCTTTGCAAACCTCTGACAGGAAGTCAATTCTGCTTTTTCTTATTTTCAGTTCTTCAGCACACTTTTTGCACCCCTGGGTTTCTTCGCAGACAAGATGGAAAGCTTCATGCCGTCCAGTTTTTGGCACCAGCTGACTCGGATCTGACCCCATCTCACACAGACACAATGCGCACACACACACACACACACTCCAATACCACTCTAAACCCTCAAACAAAAAGTGTTTGCTCTCCTGTCTTCAGCATTACTGCCCACTTGCTGCATTGTTACTGATTATGTTGGCTGAAGTTGTATCAACACAGTAATACCACTTCCAAGATGTTCTCCCACACTCTTCCAACAGTCAGAGTTTTTCCAAGAACACATTTGGTGAATACCATTTGCAACAATTTCACAGGGTCATTCACTTGTCATCATGTTAGCATGGGGAAATCCAACATTTTTCAATACTCCACAAAGCCCCACAGAAATCTAGCAGGGCAGATTTAAAAGTCTGAGACCTCCTGAAAACAGAGCCTTATAACCTCAGAGGGACTGCAGTGTATACAACGCCTCTGCAGTTCAGTCATTGTCACCAAGGCATGACATCTCAGCACTACATCACTGGGGCAACCGCTGCACCCTGCAGCATCAAAATGTAAATAGGATCATCACTTGTCACAGTTCGGCCTCTCTTGGCATCACTCATTTGATTGACTGCTGACTGCACTACAGAGTCAGTGGTTGCCAAACAAACATCACAGAGGCACCAATTGCAGCAATCATAGTCACACAGTATAGTCAGTGTAACAACAGCTGTAATAACTATGAAATAACTGTAGTAGCTATAACTGTAAACTAATTCTAAATATGCTATATTTGAACTTTTAATAAGCTCACCAACAGCCATTAACCCTTAAGGGTTATCATTAGGCACAGATGCCAAGTTGGTAACTTTAACTGCCTGCTGATATGCATTGTAGCATTTAGAGTGGGCAGAATTTACATTAACACACATAATTTACTAAGAGATCTAAATGACTGTCAGAATTGGTATAAATAAGGAAATATTTTCCTCTGTGGAAGTTTCTCTTTTATCAAACTAAATATGCTGCAATATTAGATACATATGATCTAAGAACTGACTGATAAGTAACAGCAGTTTGTACCTGTTTTTAATTCATAATAAAACCTGTAATTGTAATATTAATCAATATTTTTCCAAACCACAGACTTACTGTGAGACCTTCTAAAAGCCTGTGAATTTCTTATGTCAGATCTTTCTCTCAATTTAGTATGTGAACCAGTTTTATTTAACATGAGGATGTTAAATTAGGTTTTTTGATAGTTATTACAGTCATTGGCTACAACTGTCTATAGTTAATTCCTTCAGATATCCTGACATCACGCTGACAACGCTCCATCTTACGTAAAAGGAAATGTCATTTTTAAAAGTGCTTTTTAGTACATTACACAACTAAACTGCTACATATATATTAAACATTTATTTGGCTTCTACTGCACCTCCAGTATCAGCAGATTCAACTTGATTAAAAAATATGCCTAAAGTGTAATTTTTACAGAAATGTTGATTATGAGGTGATAAGCATTGGGAAATACAGAACCAATATGATAATGAGAAACATGATTGTGAAGAAGCAAAGGGCAAGCTGGTTACTATCCAAACTATGACTGCTAAGATTCAATTCTGTATTTTATCCTGGTCTTAAGGGTAAAATTTGTTTGTTTACATTTGTGACTCACAAAGTATCTATAGTGTGCAGCTGAAATTTAACAGTACATGCTGAAGACAGGAGGATCCATGAACAACTGTAATTATCCATGGATGAGTTTGAAAGCAGAACAAAATAAATTAGTCTTTCATTGCACTTTCCATGCGTTTGTCATATTTTCTGTTTGTTTTTGTTGTGAAAGGCCTCAGTTTTATTCTGTTAAATGCCAAGTTACTGTTTCCTATACAGAACAAGCTTTATTTTTGATGACCTTGGGGCAAACAACTTATGGAGGCACAAGTAATGGCAATCTAATAAAAAGAGATGTTTACATTCTGTCCTTTGCACAGCTGATGTCATTTTCCTCCATCTTTTTAAATCTGTAGTGTCTTATTCAGAGACACTCACTCTGGCATCCAGTTACTGCTATATAAAACCAAGAGCCATCTTCCCCAGCATTATGATTATACCACTCTGGCACCATTAGCAGATGCTTTAATGTGGCTTGTTCCCAGTGAACCTTTGATACCATAATCATACTCCATACACTCATGCTTAAGTGGTGAGCAGCAGTAATGAATAACTCTGTTGAGCACTGTTGACTGGACCTCAAGTGTTTGCTCTGAGTGCCAAAGCATGGTTTCATGCTGCATGTCGAAACTTGAATTGCTCATGGACCTTCATGGCAGAGCTATTCAAGGTCAGGTTGACAGCGAAAATATATAAGAAAGAAAAAAGAAAATAGATTTCAGCTGAATAATTAGAATTTCATGTCTGTTATGATAAGTTGAAAAACATTTACATTCATGACCACAGCCAGGAGAGTTAATAAAAACTTAAAAACTAAAATGATGATGATTGGGGTAGATGTTTGAGTGATAAAGCTTTTCATGTGGCAAATTGTGTCATACATACCTTAGTGGCTGTGATGCCCCCACACAGACATCACCAATGGAGATACACAGTCCTCACAGTTAACCCACTGAATAAGAGTTTTTAATGTCCTGCTGCCAATCTAAGTAAGCTCACAGGCATGATGAATTAACAAACTCTTGTGGAGTGGGATCTGTGCCAAGTCCAAGTGTGTTCCTGAAGGTCGCATACAGTATGTGTTGGACTGAAGTCTCTTGAAAATCTGCTTCTGGGAGTGAAGAAACATACTGCTCACATTGGTTTGTGTGTTTTGTCTGTCCATGGGTCTGTTTCACTGTGTCCACATCTATCCTTTCCAAGAAAGTGCCATGTGAAATGTGGTTTTGTGACTTATAAATTCTGACATTATGAGGTGTTTTATATCTAGTTAAGGTTTGCATATTTCATAATGACCACCCAGTGAGTTAATATAAACAACGTAGCACCGCACTAACAGTTATATTGAAACTTCTTCTTCTTTTTGACTAACACTCTAACGTGTTCAGCACATTTGGCATAACTTGTCACTCACGTGTTACAAACTATTAGCTCCAGCTAATAGTATCCAGCACACTATTTGAGGAAAGATGGAGTATTTAATCTGTCAGCAACCTCTCCATTGGTTTGCTGTTCCGAAAACACCCCCTGCTAATGTAGCATTTCATTAAACAATTTACCTGCTAATAGCCAAATCCTATGTTTTGTGGAGTGGTAAGCTAGCTAAATGTACCTGGTCTTGTGTGGCTACTGCAAGGGACAACTCAGTTTACACCGTCCTGCATCAAAAAATAACATTTCTGCTATTTTCCAGAAAATACTTGATATTACCTAATTCAATGATGCCAAGTTCAAAATACCAATAAAAAAATATTCAATCACATACAGTTTTGTTAAAATGCGAATCCATTTTTTCCCCATACGGTCCATTTGTGGTCATTGTATTTCAGCTTCTCCAACACAATTTGCATATTTTCATAGGTTTCCTTTGATTGGACAAAATGACCAGTTGGCATGGATGCAAAGTAATGGCCATTATGCAGTAGGACACATTTTAGGCTGGCTATTGAGCTGTCAGTGAACAGCCTCCACTCTTCTGCATTGTACTCACAACCCACTGCACCCAAAAGACCTTCAGCATCAACACAAAAGACAAAGTCATCATCCATTTAAAAGAATGGAATAAGATCCTTCTCACGATGCCTATAAAAAGAAAATTTGGTTCCCGGAGCCAGGAGTTTTTTTTGTCTGAGCCTAGGCCCAAGCAACTCAGCTGCGTCCTTTGGCAGATCCAAATCTCGTACTAAGTCATTTAACTCTGGTTGAGTGGATAACTGGGGGACAGATGGGCTACTAGAAGATGGATCTTCAAAGTCCTCATCACTAGATTGTTGTGCATCTGGAGACAAAACATCATCAGACTCTTCTCTCTCATCAACTAAGCCAGTAAAACTGTATTTCATCTGAATGTGGTACAGGTCTCATTGCTGATGGCAGGTTAGGGGAACTGATAGATGATTTAGTTTTGGAACTGTATCCAGAAATATTGACTAAACAGAATTAGCAGTCATCAAAGTGATTCTGTGGCTCCCTCCATACCATCGGAATACCAAAACCCAAGCTCTTTCTCTTTCCCTTTGTCCATGCTTGGATGTTTTCGACACACGCACAGCAAACTGAATGAGGTGCCCACGGCTTGTCTTGGTCACCCAATTTCATACCAAAACAAGCAAAGTATGCCTTTTTCACAAAATCTGTTATGTTTTGTCGCTGTTGGAAAAAAAAATTTCATCCAACTTCAGTGTGATATACCCCAGGTATGACACTATGTACCAAATTCAAATTAGCTTTTTTAGAAAGAGCAAGTTTCTGTTAATCTTATATCCAAAAATTCCCAATATGAATTTTTGAAATACTCACATTTATGAATGGCAGCCAGAGATTGTTTTGGAAGCAGACCAAGATGTCTTAATTAAATTTATGCACCCAATGGCTACGCAAGAATTGTTTTTCTGGCCAACAAGAGAGGATGTGTACATTACAACACATGACTGCAAAGACAGAAGTTCCTGATACCACCAGTGGACACAGACATGTAGTTAAGGGGGATGACTAAAAAATGCTGAGACTGATTTCAAGTGACTTTTAATTACATTCTATATGTGAAGATACGTTTAAGTAGAACTTGTTTTATTAAGTTTGAAGACACAAGCTATCCAGGTAGCAGAACGTGTGCATTCACTTGCTTTGGTATGGTATTATGATTTCTTCAAATGAAATAAATGCAGTTTGTGCAGTAATTATAGTTTTTCTTATAAAAACAAATCATATCAGTTGAATGGCTGAGCATGCATTTTTGGAGCCTCAATATCTCTAACTAATCATGTGATTTTTGACAATCTCTCAAATTTTATCTCTCCTAGTAAATGATAGGCACTGGGTGAAATTTAGAGTTTTAGAAATATTAGAATTTATCATAATCTTTGACTGCCATACATACACTCACTGGCCACTTTGTTAGGTACACCAGTCCAACTGCCCGTTAACACAAATTAGCCAGTCACATGGCAGCAACTCAGTCCATTTAGGCATGTAGACATGGTCAAGACTGAAGTTCAAACAGAGCATCAGAATGGGGAAGAAAGGTGATTTCAGTGACTTTGAATATGGCATGGTTGTTTTGTGCTAGATGGGCTGGTCTGAATATACTGAAACTGCTGATCTACTGGGATTTTCCCACACAACCATCTCTAGGGTTTCCAGAGGATAGTCTGAAAAAGAGAAAATATCCAGTGAGCAGCAGTTCTCTGGGTGAAAATACCTTGTCGATGCCAGAGGTCTAAGGAGAATGGCCAGACTGCTTTGTGCTGATAGGAAGGCAACAGCAGCTAAGCTAAGAACATAAAGGTGACGCTATAGTTTGGACAGGCTCATCAAATTTGGACAACAGAAGATTGGAAAAATGTTGTCTGGTCTGATGAGTCTCGATTTCTGCTGCAACATTCAGATGGTAGGGTCAGAATTTGGTGTAAACAATATGAAAGAATGGGTCCATCCTGCCTTGTATCAAAAGTTCAGGTTGTGGGTGGTATAATGGTGTGGAGGATATTTTGCTGGCACACTTTGGGCCCCTTAGTACCAATTTAGCATCATTTAAATGCCACAGCCTACCCGAGTATTGCTGCTGACCATGTCCGTCCCTTTATGACCACAGTGTACCCATCTTCAAATGGCAAACCCTTTTCAATTTTCTATATTTTTGCATAATCATAATGAAATTTTAACCCTAACCCTACATTTGAGAAGAAGAACCCAATAAAAAGATGATACAAAAACATGAAAAAATGCAATTTATTCCATTAGGGATTTGATCAAGACCTGGCATTTCTTTGAAGGTGAACTTTGGATTAAATGGGATCACAATGAGGTGTGAGTGAGCATCTTGTCAAGTCTCATCTTCACATGCTTGGCAGGGGCTGTAAGGAGAAAGGTTTCCAAAAAGAACATTGCTGCCTCTAAATTGTTGAGCATACATGGCCTAGCCAGAAAACTGTTAAAACAATCTTTTTTGGATGGATGAGACTGAAGATTTGGCTAAAATGAAAAGCAGCTTTTTTTTGCAGAAAGGTGAACTCTGTATTCCAGCACAAGAACCTCACTTCATCTGTGAAACATGCTGGTGTGTATATGTATACATAGTTTGGACCTGTTTTGCTATTATACTGATGAACAAAAGAAGTCCAAATTATACCAGGAAATTTGAAAGGAAAATTTCCAGACTCTCAGTCTGTGAAAGTGGGTCATGCAGCAATACAAAGACTGTCTACCAGAGGTGACAAAAGTACAGATGGTCTTCATGTAAAGTAGAAATACAGATACTTAAAAAAACGCTCTGGTAAAAGTTGAAGTACTGATTCAACTTCTTTACTCAAGTAAAAGTGAGAAAGTACAGGCTCTGACATGTACTAAAAAGTACAAAGTAACTCTTCTACTAGCTGTTTTTGTGCAAAGCTAACTGAACATCCACCCGCCATATTAAAGTAAATATATATAAAAATAATATTAATACAAACTTTATTTCAACCTAAATGTTAATTCTAATGAATGTACTCATCTTGAACACCTGTTATGCAGAACACAAGCAGAGAAAAACAATGGGGATTTAAAAAAAGAAAAAAAAGACTGTAGATGAGTGACTTTACCTCGACATCTAAACAGAAAAATGAGTATAGTCAGGGGCTAAAGTGGGATTTGGCAGGTGGGGAACTCTAAGATCAGCTGTAGTGGAGCAGTGTGGGGAAAAGATTAGTTTAGAAATAAGTCACAGTAATTTCTATTGTGAGCTTCAGTAGATTTTGTGTACAGGCTGTGATCAGCTGAGCTGTGCTGCATCTGCTCTGAGATTCACAACTGAGATTAAATACACAACTGAATTCAACAAGACATATCAGATGTTACCCAATTTATCCCTAGACAGTAACCTAACCGTAGACAGTATAAACCTGGTATGAAGGTGGAATTCAGTGAGTGAATCATCAGCTTAAATATATATCGGTGTATGTCACACTTGATGTAACCTAACATTAACCATGAACACCAAAGTCGCTCTGCAACAGTCCAGCATAGTGCATTACTGTAAATTCCGCCACAATGCTGCAAACTAACCAGTGTAGCCTGCACTAAACTGCACTAAACTGCCTAGCATTTTCATGCAGCCTTTGAATAACACAAAGTTAGCATACTTCAAATAGTTTTGCAACAACATAACTTCAGCAACACTTCATGTAGGCCATAGATCTAATATCTGTTCAAAAAACTCTAAAATGAATGAGAACATTACATGTAAGCTTTAAATTTCCAGTTTATCAAATGTCACTGAGCAGTCCGTACCTTTAGAAACAATCTCTCTTCTTCTTCTCCTGTCCTGTCTTTCTTACCAATTTCTCCATCTCTGAGTGAAGTTATCTCACATTCTTTTCGCTCCCTGGGAAATACAGCAGCAGTGCCTTTTGCTTGCAGACATATTGTGCGGATATTTGTTGAGCTGTTAGAAATGTTAAATTTGAAATTACCTGCCACTTAAAAACACTTATGCTTGCTCCTCTTCTCAAATGTCTTAAACCTAAAGTAACTAGCCTGTTATGAAAATGTAAGGAGTAGAAAGCAGGGAGTCAAAGTAAAATGTCGTCAGAAAAATAAATACTCAAGTAAATTACAGATATCTGAAAATTCTACTTAAGTACAGTAACAAAGTATTTGTACTTTGTTACTTCCCACCTCGGCTGTCTACACACAAGTTTGCCTATGACAGAAAGGTCAGAGAAGATTAAATATAATGTTTTGATCTTCATCCAACAGATACTGTGGAAGGCAGTGGATACATGTCTTAGTCTACTGCCTAATGCAAGCATATGTAATTCAAGCCAAGATAAACTGATAATAAAAATATACTGGAGATATGTAGTTAATGCATAGAGGGTAGAGGAAAATCGTTGGCAGAAAGATTAAAACAATAGAGAGTGAACAAATGATTTCAAAAGAAATTCGACTAGACCCAAAGCTATTTGTACTTGATTTGTATCCAGAAGGACATAATTATAATAAAAATGAACAAATATTGATTAATGTTTTTTTGTTTTTTGTTTTTTTAACAGCCAAAATGCTAACATGTTCTGGAAAACAAAACATAACAAAACCTCATAGACTAAATGTTACATACTGGATAAGACAAATGATGTCAAACCTTCCTTTAGACATAATAATATGTACAAAGGACAAACAAGGGGTGACTGAAAAGGTTTAGGGACATATTTTTAAAGTTTGTGGGGGATGTACATCTAATGGAAAGTCAGCTGGAGTAGTTGTTTGTTGTAAACAATGCATTTTTTTTTGTTTTGTTTTGTTTGTGTTGCCTTTTATGAATTGTTTTCTGAATTTGCTTTTTTTCTAGCAAACATTTAGATGTATCTATTGCTGCACAAGGGGGTAAAACCAGGCAGTGAAAGAATCCTTGTTTTTTTTTTTCCCTTCACAGATATATACCACTGCGTCATTTTGGAGGAGGTGAATTTCTAAGGATTCCTGCTAATCTTTGATATCAGAAGGCAGAGCAGTGAACTCTGGCTGCAGAGGGTGATGACTGTCTGAGAGCACAGTTAGAGCTTGGTTTAAAATATTTCTATCAAACAGTTCAGCAGGCTTTGTTTGAGGTTTGGCATACTTTCATGTGTTAATTACCTTTCACTTTAGTTAATTTCAGAAATTATAGCAATACATTAGTAATTACACAGAAAATTGAACTTTGAACTTCGAATTGCTTGCCTGTAGAGAAATTTCCCTGTTCATGTACAGCTGACCTGCTGACTGCAATACTCTCTGTGTTACAGTTTTGTGGATAATTTTGAGTGTGCATTTATATACAGGGAAGACATTTCTAGGAAACTGAAACAATAAAGCATAAGCCAGTTTCCATGCAATATGTCATTCCATTTTTACCTAACACAGTATGAATTTTCCACACAATGACGTGAACTGTCTATGATTATTATGTTAGTTATACTGAACCCAGGCTGCATTCAGTTTGCGCCATGTAGAACCAGAGAATTGTTCGGCACCGGAAATTCATTCACCTTTTCAACCAAGAATTCCGATTCAATTTCACTGAATCTATTTACGCAAATGCAATTAATTCTTTCCTGGTCTTAAGTCTAACACTGGTAAGTGGGAAAACATATCATGAACTATGACAGACTTAATTCAATGTCTGATGTAGTTATATGGTTTGCAACAATACAAAATATAGACAGAGTGCTCATCTCTCAAGTGTTGGATGAGACACTCAGCGGTACAAAGGGAAGCTTTGCACAGCAAGGATAGGTTGTGGGTGTTCAGTACAGATGAGTCATAATGGAGTCCCATTGATGAAGAGCCCCCCCCCTCATCACCTCACCCCAGCTGACAATGCTCATCACAGCACTGTGTAGTGTAAGCTCAGCATCCCTGACACTTTCATAGTCTGAATCCAACAGAGTTGAGGGTCAACGAGCAAGTGTTGGCGTGGTGCTTTTCCAATGACGTGCTGCTTCCTGTCAAGCTGTTAAGTTCAGTGATGACCGTGAGGACGTGGAAGTGCCTGAGAAGAGAAAAGCATGCAAACCTGTTGAGCTGCTGCATTCTGTGAAACATCCTTGGTCTGCACATATGGAGGACAGGGCAAAGGATACCTTTTTGCTTTTCCAGGTTAGATCTGACAATTAAGAGACACACTTTAGGCATTACTTAATACATTTCAAAATCAATGACAGGAAACTGTATAACTGAGGTAGTAGCACCCTTCCAACAAATGGTGGCAGTATGCCCTCGTACAGATGGAGAGCATCTGCTGTCTGTTCCAATTAATATAGAATAAACTGCTGTTCATATATTTAGTTAGTTAATTAATTAGTTAGTGATGCTTTAAATTTCAGGACACAACATCACAATGAAATTAATTTACTCAAACAACAATTCATTTACACAAACACACACTCTTCCACACTGATTAAAACATTACTATAAATATGAGATGGCAATGCTTTAAAGTCTCTCAGAGGAATGAGTGTCTCAAACTTTAAGCTGTGCTGCAGGTCCTTCCGTTATTACGGTTCATATACTGAGAACAGTCATGTAAAACAGCCTCGTCTTCTCTTGTAATCCACCACAGCAAGTGTTACTTTCATTTTATTCAAGTGAGGATAGAAACTGAGTTTCATATATAGCAATGAACATTGCTCTGCAGCAATTATTATTGCACATAAATGCAATAATAATTGTAGCTAATTCTGCTGGACTTAACACGTAGCACATCCATCACCACATAATTTTCAATATATTAGACACAGATGACTTCAATATGCATAACAGATTAACATAAAATTACCACAGCCTAAATTGTGGCTGAGTTCATTTTGTGTGTGGGAGAAAATATGAGCTGCTGCACTGAATCAAACTGAACTTTGAGGGCTGTTTATGTGTGCGGACGTGCATATTTTTCTATGTATGGGCTTCCGGTCCACAGGATGCAAAGCAGCCAGTTACCTGAATCCTTTCAGTGCTGCTCACCTCACCGGCTCAAGTGTTGCCATAGGAAATTGTATCCTGGCAACAGCACTAATCTGAGCAAAGACAAAGTAAGGTCATGCAGACGACAAGATGTGGCACAATGTTCCTGTATGATCAGTCTCTTTTCATACCATCTGCGTGCATGGACATTTGTTTAAATTTTGCCATAATATCCTTTCAGCATTTTTGCATTTTTTTTTTTAAATTTTGTATAACATTTAAGGTGAACTCATCACCTTTGCATTTAACAGCCTTTTTGGTGCAGGGTTTCACAAAACCCCACGTTTGGATATCATACATAATGCTTGAAATATGTGTCCTTTTTAGCAGTGCATCAATAATTTCACGAAATAGCACTCCCATTAGAAAATCCTTCACACCTCTGGGGAAAAGCATGTTGATACACCTCTGTAATGAACCTTTTTGTTCAGGATATCAACACATTTTGTCGAGGTAATAGTGCTTTTCTGGCATACTTTAGCCCCCCTAAAAACCTAATCTCGAGGAGAACAGTTATAAAACAAACTAACAGGAAATTCAGTAAATATGAATATGGCACCACAATATTCTAGAGCTATAAACCATTACTGCTAATGCTTGTGAACTGCAAGGTCCAGTAGCCCTATATTTCCCTTAAATGCCCATTGACCTTGGCAGACTTGATTTCAAGTTCTATGCACCTTTAAAAGCTAGATTTGTGATCTGACATCATGTGACTCCTTTTATTTTTATTATTCTTGAGGTTATCTGACCTTAGCTGTGTTGCATCTGTATCCATATTAAAAAAGCTCCCAGTCTCAAAGAGACTTTATTAAATGAATGTTATACTGTTGCATATTCATAACTGTAATCCAGGGGACTGTAAGCTATGATATTTTGTAAAAAAATAAACCTGATGGGTTCTGTGAAAGTACTGAGACTTATTAGTTTCCTTCATGTGCATTCAGATTATCTATTGCTCAGGGTCTGCTGATGCTGAAACTCCTTGTTTCTAATAGCCCTCATGAGCCGCCTGGATGTGACCACTGTTGCCATGGTGACCACCAGGACTGATAGAGGGGTCAAGGTTCTTTGTGCTATGTACATTCAAGGTCTTTTGTCTAAAGCACATTTGCAGACATTAATTACCAGAATTAGAGGCAGTTTGGCAATTATTAAAGACAGAATTGACTCATTAGGCAACCTGTGAAGGTTGCATCCAAAAATGTTCTGTAATGTAAACATTTTGTAATCTAAACATTTTGTAATCTAAACATTTTGCAATTTTGTTTGAAATAGTGAGACTATGTCCCTTTAGCCCCAACCTAGCAGCACAAACTCTCTCCAAGCACTGTTGCAGCATTAACAAACAGATGCACTGTAGTGTGAGGGGTTTGTAGTTTACATTTACACATTTGTCTTGAATAAAAAGGCAGAAACAGCTTTTTACATACAATACTATTATATACAACCACATTAAAAACTCTTCAAGGCCATACTTCATACTTTCTTTATTATTCGTCACACACACACACACACACACATACATATATATATATATATATATATATATATATATATATGGTTGCACTTTATATTACAGCTTAGTACAAGTGTGGTAATAATGTGGTATGGTGGAAATAATAATATGGAAATAGCAAGTTATTATTACTTAATTACCAAAGTAATATCCAAGTAATATGTTGCATCAACAATGGTTTTAGCTGAGTAATATTACACTGAAATTTATGTAACTGGGTAATAAGAGGCCAGAAACAGGGGGTAATTATGTGGAAACAAATATATGCCTATGAGGCAAAATTACAGTTGTCCTCTGGAGGCTGTTGCCTAACTTTGCAATCAGTTTGAATAGTTTCTGTTTGTTATATTATTTAAAGATTTTTATTAAATGTTAAAAATTTTAAAATCTTTTTGTACTAAACATGTTTCATTGCCAATACTGCATGGATGGTAAAAGGACCAGTACTTACAGTACTGTGAAAAAGTGTTTGCCCCCTGCCTGATTTCTCAGGATTTTGCATATTTGTCACACTTAAATGTTTCAGATCATCAAACAAATTTTAATATTAGACAAAGATAACCTGAGTAAATACAAAATGCAGTTTTTAAATGATGATTTCATTTATTAAGGGAATGTGTATATTTTCTCTGACGGCATTAAATAAAACCAGATATGATGTAAAAGGTCTTCACTTGTATGTTGAGCTAACAAATTTAATCTGGAATTCTTTCACATACAGTACACTGTGTGTTTTGCTAATACTGTGTTCTTTACTGTAAGTAATTCAGAGGCATTCATACTAGAGTAACCAGAGAGGGTAATACACATTTTAATTATGCAATTTTCTACAGGACTGAATATAACTCGTAAAAAAGTCCAGAGTCTCTGTGCTTTATATGAGGATGCTGTGCAGTACTAACATTAGACAAAGCAAAGGTCTGTTCATAAAAAGCCAGGTTTTGTCCATCTTCTGGGATGGGCCGAAGGTGGAGGACTTAAGAAGAAGATTTTCCTCTGAGGGAACTGCTGGTAAAGATTGTGAGTCCTGCCTGATCCCTGTGATGAGCGTCAGTCCTCATGATGTTTCTGACATGATGTCTGCCTCAGTGGATCAGCAGCACATCTGGCACAGGAAGCCTGTGATGAAAGAAGGGGAGGAAGTTTCAACAAACCACTGGACCTGGGAATCCAGACTCAGATTGGCCCTGATGGTCTCTCACTCGTTTTTTTCCCCAGGATGAATGCAGCTGTTGATGATAATGTTGGGGTTGGGTCCTGTTGTTAAATGAAAAGAACAAATTACACTTTTATGAAGTCTTCTGCTGCTGTATTTTTAAATATAAGATTTTATTTAAAGTTTTCTGTTTCCATGTTATCAGCTTGTCGAGTGGTCGGTGAGTGTGTGATGGATGTAAAACTGTTTAAATCTTCAGTTTTATATCATCCTCAGTCTTATGCTAAAATCTCAATAATTCTGATATTTACAGTATCTCTGGGCCTCTGTGGAGAGTATTTGGTTGAAGCTGTTTTTTTTTCTAAAATAATGGCAAAATCTAAAGGATTACTTAATTATCCATTCAAACATTGTGACTATGGGAGTAACAGCTGTCTAGAATTGCTAACCAGCCAACACCAAGCTTCTGACACATTGCGTATGCTAACTGCTTAAAGTCACCCCAAGAAGCAGCAGTAGGAAAACTAAGCTACACAATATAGAAAAGTAAAATCTGCATGTAAATGGTTCCATGACAACCAGGCAAACTCTATCCAATGGAATATGAAGGAGATTATTTGGATGAAAAGCTCTAAACAGCTAAAGGACCACATGTTGAGATTGGGTTTTTTTTTTTAATACTTTAGGCCACTAATATTAGATTTATGATACAAGTATCAAAAATGTAGATAAACTTGGGCCACAATTCTCCCACAAGGCAACACATATGTCTACATAGCAGAGATATGAAGCACCCTTTAAATTAGCAAATGGAAAAAAAGCATTTGAATGCAACCAAAATGGGACACACAACAGCCTTGGTGCACACCTTAAAACATCGATACAAATGAGGGCACACAATCAGGTTAGAGTAGCATATTCTCCAAACCTTTCATTAACAATCTGATAACCACATGATTAAAAGCTATTATCACTTATGCAAAGTATTTTTTATTTTTTTTATTAAGCCAATTATGTGAATATTGTAAGGTGAAGACCCCAAACTGTGTGGGGAAAAAGGCTTTCCGTCTTGACCTCAACACTTTTCTGCTGAATTTAGGGTCTCAGTTTCTCATTTTGGGTCACACTGAGAAAATTTAGTCTATTTTGCCAATTTTAGTCATACTATGTTTCAAAATGGAGGATTATCTGTGGTATGAAACTGCACACTCATTGGCTAACGAGTTGTCAATCACAAGTCATTAGCCAATGAGCTTGCTGTTTCAAAGTCGGATGTGCCCCTCCTTGTTACATCTGGATTTCTGCAACCACAATGGCGACGGTGAAAACGCTCATCTTAAAGGCCTTTCAGTGAGGCCAATTCTTAGACCAAAAACAGAAGACCGCATCATAAAGCCATGTTGTTCATCTCTTCTGGTGCTGGTGCTCCTCTTTGAATGTGTCAGCCACAGCCATGAGTTCAAATGCCTGTTCTTGTGGACTTTCTGTGTGAGACAAGCTTTCTGTGAGGATGTCTTAATTTTCTCTCTCCTGGTCCTTGTTTTTCAGGCTCTCCTGTGCTGTTACATTGTTGTGGCATTCAAGAACTTTGGAATCTTGTACTTCTGCCACTTCTGGCTGTGGAGCCATATCTGTTTTGGTCATTTGTTGTTTTGGTCATACATGTGTTAGCTTGGTTAATGACATTCTTCAGGCTTCTGTGCTCTTCCACTAAAATTTTAAGGCTCTGAGCTTGTTGTTGTTGTTGCAAAGCCATGTCTTTGATTTTCATGGCTTCCTGTACATCACACAGCCTCTTGTTGACCGTTCCAAGTTCTCTTTTCAGTGCCTCGTTTTCTTGGCACAATGTCTCATTTTTTTCGTTGAGCAGTCTAAAATTGCCTTCAGAGACGTTTTGGAGCTGTTTCACTTTTTGTTCCAGAGCTTCAGCATTTTGAATCAGCATGTTGAGTTCCTGAGCTTTTTCTTCAAGGGCGCTATTCTTTGCTTGAAACTTTTGTTTCTGGGGAAAGTTTTCCATGCTCAGATTGGTATTGCGAATCTCCATTGACAACATTTCTGAGTGAAGTTTCTCATTTTCTAGTTGTAGGTCCCTTTTTTCCTTGTTTTTAAAATACCCACTTTCTTTGAGAAGGACCTCATTACTTTATTTGAGGTCCTTGTTCTCAGTTTTCAATTCGGTGATTTGCTGGTGAAGCCTGGCGTTCTCAGCGAGCAGATCACTGGGAGCATTCATTTTTAAAATTCAAGTCAATGCAGAATCTCCGTGCCAACTTGTGTTTCTTATATGCTATCACCTGTGTCACAATTTATTGTCGAATCTATAAACGGTTTGAATTACTGACAAGAATGAAGGATTTGTGTCCTACTTATATCAGACAATGTGATGATGTAATTCTAAACATTAGAAAGATCAAAGGAATTCTGACAGAAAGTGATGATGTAATTCTAAACATGAGCGTGCATGTGGACTAGCAGCGCGGTCATGCCCATGGG